>OY992887.1:103464380-103683350 GCA_963921405.1 Cepaea hortensis | reverse complement strand
CCATGTTCTTGTCTCGACCATGCTATGTGGCCAAGCCATCGAGGTATTTACTTCTCGGTCTTCCCCTTGGTCTCTTCCCTTCGATCTTGCCAGTCGACACCAAGTTCTCCTCGTCATTTCTTCTCATAACATGCCCAAAATATTTTGATTGTCTACGTCTAATGACTCTAATCATTTTACGATCTTCATTTATTTCTTGAAGGACTTGTTCATTGGTTTTTCTGTCTGTCCATGGTATTCCTTGCATTTTCCATAAGACTGCAGTAAATGATATTCTTGGCATCTGTAAAGAAGGAAGTTTGCCATTGCTGTGGCATTGCTGTGTGAAATAGAATCTGTATAATTTATATTCCATATTAGTGCTTCACAGCTAAAGCTAATCTGTAGTGCATGTGTGTGTGTGTATGTGTGTGCATGCATGTGTGCATGCGCGAGTATGTGCGTGCATGCACGTGTGCGGGTACGCGCGTGCATTGATATGTCAGTAACCTGTGCTATATGATGTCTAAGTGCCTAAATCTGATTTGATTTTCTATAGAGAGCGGTAAAGGAAACACATCGTACTGGTAAACTTTAACACATCGTACTGGTAAACTTTAACACATCGTACTGGTAAACTTTAACACATCGTACTGGTAAACTTTAACACATCGTACTGGTAAACTTTAGCGGTTTGCCATTGTGTTGTTGGTAGTCATAACACTAGGGATTTAGCTGTGACAAGGGAAGATAGCCATGTGATTCTAACCCTGTCAGAGTATGAGACTAAAAGCGAGGTAGCAATGAGTGTATCCTGTGTATCATCATGGGTGTATGATAAAAACATTCATCTGTTCCCGCTAAATACTATTTCCATGACAGAAGTTACACATGGCGCCTAATACTCGCAGATGGCAACGTCATGGAGTTTTGAGGTATTTTCCTTTTATATCAGAATTGCAAAACTTAATATAACTGGCCAGTGAGGCCAATCATACATGTTCTAGACTCCAAAAGCAAACCACACATACTTGTATATCCAAATTATAACAACTGAAAGTTGGCAAACCGTCCGATCATCGTGAAAACTGTATATATTTTACTGGGATATTTTAAATCCATGGGTGCCACCATTTGTAACATGACGTATACTTACAAATATGAAACCAAATTTGATCTAGCCTAGGAATGAGATATCTAGTCTGTTGTTATTTGCAAACTGAACATTTGTTATAGTGCAGATACCTTTGAATAATAATGTGCAAAAAAGCAATTTTGTGTGTCATCACAGCCGCCATTGTTAATCTGGCATCTATCTATTGGTTTACAGTCATCTCCAATCCCAGTGAATCCTTCATCACAGACACATTGATGTGTGCCAGGTCCTGTGTTGAGGCAGTGACTGTTGATGTCACATGGCGAGATGGAGTTATTGCATGGATTGTCAGCTGCAGTTTATATGGCAAACTACCAAAGTTGGCCACGTGACGTTATCCCCACACAGGTGGCACAGTATGTTCAATTAATGACAAAGTCTTTGGTTGATCTTTAATATGTTGTTACTGCTGCTAAGAATACCATTACTACTGCTTATACTGCAACTGATGCTATTACTAATATTGCCAGTGTGCCTTGGAAAATGCAATTGTGGTCACATGAATGAAAATGGACAAAGGCTACTGGAGCTTTATACCGGAAATAATCTATGTACCACAAGCTTGGTTTTTAAAACTAAAGAGCAGCATAAGGTCACACAAACACTCAAGATCTGGCTATTGGCACCATTTGGGCTTCATCATCACACAGAGATAACACTTCAATCATACATGATTAACTCCAAGTTACCACATCATCACACAGAGATAACATTTCAATCACACATGATTAACTCCACGTTACCACATCATCACACAGAGATAACACTTCAATCACACATGATTAACTCCAGGTTACCACATCATCACACAGAGATAACATTTCAATCACACATGATTAACTCCATGTTACCACATCATCACATAGAGATAACACTTCAATCACACATGATTAACTCCACGTTACCACATCATCACACAGAGATAACACTTCAATCACACATGATTAACTCCACGTTACCACATCATCACACAGAGATAACACTTCAATCACACATGATTAACTCCAGGTTACCACATCATCACACAGAGATAACACTTCAATCACACATGATTAACTCCAGGTTACCACATCATCACACAGAGATAACACTTCAATCACACATGATTAACTCCAGGTTACCACATCATCACACAGAGATAACACTTCAATCACACAGAGATAACACTTCAATCACACATGATTAACTCCAGGTTACCACATCATCACACAGAGATAACACTTCAATCACACAGAGATAACACTTCAATCACACAGAGATAATACTTCAATCACACAGAGATAACACTTCAATCACACAGAGATAACACTTCAATCACACAGAGATAACACTTCAATCACACAGAGATAACACTTCAATCACACATGATTAACTCCAGGTTACCACATCATCACACAGAGATAACACTTCAATCACACAGAGATAACACTTCAATCACACATGATTAACTCCAGGTTACCACATCATCACACAGAGATAACACTTCAATCACACAGAGATAACACTTCAATCACACAGAGATAACACTTCAATCACACAGAGATAACACTTCAATCACACAGAGATAACACTTCAATCACACAGAGATAACACTTCAATCACACAGAGATAACACTTCAATCACACAGAGATAACACTTCAATCACACATGATTAACTCCAGGTTACCACATCATCACACAGAGATAACACTTCAATCACACAGAGATAACACTTCAATCACACATGATTAACTCCAGGTTACCACATCATCACACAGAGATAACACTTCAATCACACAGAGATAACACTTCAATCACACATGATTAACTCCAGGTTACCACATCATCACACAGAGATAACACTTCAATCACACAGAGATAACACTTCAATCACACATGATTAACTCCAGGTTACCACGGTGCTTTTTTGTGATTGTTATTTTGCTCTATATTTAACTCAAGCAAAGTCCACACACACATGCTACTACTTCTAGTGCACTGGACTGATTTTTGCTTGTGGACTAGCTCTCCCTCTTACCTGTGTCCCTCACCATCAGGTGAAACCACTCCAACTTCAGATGTACTTCTAATTTACATCCTCAAGTCAAGGACGAGAAGTCATCATTTTAGTCCAACTGACCGGTGTAGTTGTTGAACCCGCTAACTTGGCATCAGCACACCAGATGTTTAAGAATGAGCGCTCTTATCCATTCAGTGCTGGGTGTGAGACTGATCACTCTTCAATGGTTGCAAGGGTTAGACTCAGACCAAAGAGGATCTATTATCTATACGGCTAAACACAAATCTAGCCCCAGGATTTATATTATCAACACCATAGATCCTGATAACTGTTTTGAGTTCCAACAGAAAATTGAATCCATTCTATTTTATATATATGAAAATTGAAATGCAAGTGAAAAGTGTTATACTTTAGGAAACACTTTGTAAAACAGTGGCAGGGGTTTTTGGCAATTTGGATAAGAGGCAAGACTGGTTTGTGGGGGAAAAAAGCCAGACTTTGCAGCCATTAATTTATAGAAAGATTGTAGCTCTCTAAAGAAACAAGGACAAATTAATGTGAAACACTCTCAGTTAGATGAAACAAGCTAGGAATAATGTGCAAAAGGCAGCCAGGCAGTGTGAAAACAACTATTGGATCAAGTTATGCTAGTGCATTCAAAATGCAAGTGATATAGGAAACAGCTGAAGTGTATATGAAGAGAAAAAGAAAGCCTGTGGTCCAATAATTAAAAGAAGTGCACCACTAGAAACCTACAGATTACAGAAAGCTTACTGACAAAACAGAAGTCCAGGCTTATCAAGCCTGTGTCCTTAGTTCTCTTCTTTATGGCAGTGAAAGCTGGTCAACTTAACCCAAGAGAAACGTTTAAACAGCATTCATATGCAGTTTCTGTGAAGAATCCTTGGTAATAAGTGGCAAGATAAGATCACAAATTTCAAAGTAATGGAAAGATCAGATAGTATGATGGTTTGCAGATAACGTATTTTTTGTGGAGAATTACAGATGGGTAAAAGATCTCTGGGTCAGCCTCTGCTACAGTAGAAAGATGTGTGTAAGTAAGATATGAATGATACAGGCACTGATATTGCATCTTGGCAGCAAGTTGCTGCTGGTCGTGTTGCATGGACGGCAACGATCAGAAATGGAATAAAGACAAAAGATAAAATTATTGCAGGCAGGTCAGACACTGAGCGTGTGAGATGTCAGATGGTGGAAATGACCATGTGTTCACATGCATTAACATGTTCAGTCACAATCGCTACAACCATGGATTGCAGTTATTATGCCAGTTGGAAACTCAATGTAACAAACTATCGACTGCCAAGATGACAAGGTACCAGTCACTCATTTTGTTTTCTTTACAATCTAGAGCACAAGAAATGCCAATATGATCAACATGTAGTTAGTTATTTCCACTTCTTTTGTGAGTTCCCCCCTTTTCAGACATGGTTCAAGGAATATGAGGCAACGGTCGACCAACATGGCGGTGAACACAGGACATGAAAGACACCCTAAGCATGCATATGCATATGGCAAGGGAACTAGCGTGGATTCCAGATTCTTTCCAGTGGGCTGTGATGAAAGTGATGTTTTGCCAAGGACTTGCTACAAGATGAATGTGAATGTACAAAACATGTACAAGCTGACGGATCTATACTCACAAGCGCAGGCACCATCACCATAAATTCCGCTGTTGCATTCACGATGTGTGCATGTACAATCTGTAGTGGAAAGAAATATGCTTTGTCTCATTATGTATGATCATGTCTGTATACCACAGTAATCCATCCATCCATCCACCCGCACGCAAGCACACACGCACGCATGCACGCACGCACACACACACACACACACACACACACACACATATATATATATATATATATATATATATATATATATATATATATATATATATATATATATATATATATATATATATATATATATATTCCAATGGGGAGCAAGCACACCATCATCATCATCATCATTTGCCATGCTAATAAACATGGGCAGTCATGGTTTGTCATCACACACGATTACAAGGGTATAGGAACAGGTCTATGTTCTTGTCACGATTATGTCATGTGACCAAGCCAACTAGCTATTTATCTCCTTGCCTTTCCATCGCTCTTTTCCCATCCAGTTTGCCAGTTGGTACTAAGATTATAAGTTTAATTCACCTCTTAATGTGCCCAAAAAAATCTTTATTGTCTAGGAATAATTTTGCGTATCAATTTACAAAGCACATTAAGTAAAGGGATCTCAATTGCTTAGTTGATTGCATGATGACTTCTGATTTCATCTCATAGAGAGTGCTAACTCAGTTTGTGGCGACTGCATAAGCCAGGTGACCTTAATTTCTCAGGCTCAACATCTTACACTGCAAGATACTACAGACAGTAGATGACAGTTCGTTTTACTCACCTACTGCACACATTTAATAAATCATCAACTATACACACACAAATTCATCTGCTAAAAACTATATGCACTAATGAAATCAAAATTATATTTACGTATTACATATACACATAATTTTTGCCACTCACCCTTTTCACAATTTGGTCCATATTTGTTCTCATTTTTGCACAGTTCACAGGCTTCCCCTTTAAATTTAGCCTGGGATGTATGAAATAATTCAAATCAATGAATCCCATATGCTCTGATTTATTTAAATACTGGATGTTATTAAAAACATGCCAACATGGCACATTGGGGACCCATGCATAAAACACAGCTAATTGTGGGAAAGCTATTTTGTAAAACAGGAATATTGTGCTAGGCCTGCATTTCTCGATCAAACAACACTTGGGGAGTTGACATGGTCAGTCAGTTGCATGTCATTTACAGGACATTGCCATCAACCCCAGCATTTATTGGCTGTTTGTGATTTTATAGGCAATTTTATTTCAACAGTTTGCTATTTCTTTCTGACAGCTGACATTTCATACCATCAAAATGGAGATCAGCATGGCGGAATGGATAGGAGCACTTGTTCTTAAGCATCCGGTGTGCTGATGCTGAGGTAAAGGATTCAACCCCTACACCAGTCAGTTGTACTATGTTCACTTCTCATCCTTGACTTGGGGATATAAATTAGAAGTACCTCTGAAGTCGGAGTGGGCTCACCTGATGGCAAATGACACTGGTAATTGGCAAAGCTTATCCACACGCAAAAATGGAATCCAGTGCATTAGAAGTAGTAGCATGTTTATGGATTACACTTTAGGTCACAGCGAGTGAAGGTCACAATCAATGTCAAATAGTCTGTTTCCAAATTGCCCACAGCTGGCTTCAAACCCTCAACTGGGCATGTCAGCGAATTGTGACATGTCAGGGAATTGTGACATGTAGTTTTACTATCCCGTACGTATACGGTCAGTGTCACAGAAGAAGAAAAAAAAAGGACGGCAGAATGTGAAGAAGAGTGTCAAGCAGTTTCATACTCTGAAGAGAAAAACAAGAGCAAGAGAAATGTAAGCTACCAAAAAGGGTGCAGAATCAAAACACAAGCTGGCACAATTGACCAATACTTATGTGAAAAGGATGCAAATACTTACCTCACAGTCACAATGTCCTTGCTGATGCAGACATTTCCCATGACCATTACAGGGGTTCCGGCTGCCACCAGGACAAGCTGATTAAACACAGATTTATCAATTACATTATGGGATGTGTGTGTGTGTGTGTGTGGGGGGGGGGGGGTGGATGTGTGTATGTACTTGTTCATTACAGACATCACATTTGTCATATGCATATATTATATATGAGCCTGCTTGTGGAAATGAAGTGGTTCATGAGTGATATTTCACATTTCAAATAGAGAGAGAGAGAGTGACTGAGTGGGTTACTGAGTGAGTGAGTGAGTGAGTGAGTGAGTGAGTGAGTGAGTGAGTGAGTGAGTGAGTGAGTGAGTGAGTGAGAGAGACACAAGCAATAACAGTGTGGTGGTACCCATTTGGATTCACAGAATAATAAGCAAAGACACTGGGGACCTGAGAAGCTTAAACACCACAAATCTCATACATCTTTGATTGTACAGCATATTTTGGAAACCAATCACTTGATTGATGGGGACAATGTGTTTTGTGTGATGTTTAACGCACACAATGGTCGCATGTTAAAGCTGGAAGAGGCAATTGCCATTCATTTAAGGAAACCAACTTTTTGCAAACAAAAAGACATGATGGTAGACAATTCAAATTGCTCTGTGAATATGTGTGCTGTATATTTCAGCATGAAGGATTTATATAATTAGTTTATATTGTGTGATTTCTGCATTATGTACCTGATGAAATGCAGCAAAATATACAAGAAAATAAATTATGCAGTCTGTTGTTTGTATCTTGGTTATTCAAATTCACTAAGGGAAAACACTGTATTAAATTGTTATAATTTGTGCTGTAAAAATCTCAAAATCTGTACTTTTTTTTTTAAGTTAAAGAGGCTGTGGTATGCGGCCCAGTGGTTGCAGATTCAAATTCCATTCAAGGCGGAGTTTTCCCATGACCACACGGACTTGGACTGACCCTCACAAAATGGGTACCAGAACATTTTATGGAAAAAAGGATGGGTCTTATGATACTGGATAAGAGACGTAAATGCTGCAGCAGCATATAATAATAAGAAATATAAACTTTGCCACCTTCCAAACAATGAAGGATTTGTGTTTAATATTATTAAATTTACCAATTTCATGTTTTTTTTTCATCTGTGTTGTTCCTGATGAAGATTAGTATAATCAAAACGTTTGTTGTGTATTTATTGTTATTTTAGTATATTTTTGGATCTTCCCCCTGTGATTTATGTTTACCATAGTAGAGTTTGTTGTAAGGTATTTATAGGGTGTCTTTGTTTAGTATATCTCACTTTTTTTGCAGGAGTTACACCTACCTAACCGCTTTTGTTTCCTCTTTGATACTGGGCACAACACCCACAACATTGCCAAGTGTACTATCGCTTATCATGAAAAGATTAGTTTAACTTTAGGTAACTAGGGCATGGTCATCAGGTTAGTTACTGGCATACAGCCGACCCTAATTTACATATTCCCATACAAGTACTGTACTATAGGACTAAAATTGCCGGGATGGTTAACCCGGTCAACAAATGCCAGCAGAAGTTGGATGTGTCGGCCTAACGGCGCAAGAACGCAGCTTTGCTGAAAACAGGCACAACGCAATCACATCCGAAAAAAACTCTGGATGAACGAAGAAGCAGAAGGAGGACTAAAATTTCCAAGTAAATCATGAATAGCCAATAAATCATTAATAATGCTGTGGTTGATTGTTAATATCTTGTAATGGTCACACAACTAACATGCGAGTATGAAGTGTCTGATACTTCAAATACATGTCAGGTCACAGCTTATCAGTTGAGTGCTCATTTCCTATTGTCGCTGTTGTCTGCATACCCCACTCCTATGTTTATAATGCAACGACTCAGAAGAGACGCACATGCTGTCAAATAATAAATATGTTCAGACAAACATGCTGTCAAGTGTGCTCAGTTATTGTATCTGCAATTTTCATCTGTCGTTGACCAATTCGTCATCATCACCACATAATTCATCTTTTGCAGATCATCACTCTTGTTACAGATTATTTCTCTTGCCAGATTATCACTCTTATCACAATCATCGGAAAAATACTCTATCCTTCATGAAATAACATCTGCGCTATCAGACACCAAAAATGCTTCTCAAAAGGAACACACATTTCTGGCAGCAGGTAACATTAAAATTGTGCTGTGAAATGAAACAAATAATGACATTGTGTGTCTGGCCTGTAGCACTATACGACTATGAAACATGAGCTTTGAACAAGAATAAGAAAAAAACTTGAATACTACTAGTTAGGTTACTTCAGGAGGGATACAGTGCTCTGGACAGAAAAGAGATTAAATGAATACATTGAGACATAAAGGACAATGAATACAGTAGGCTGTCTTGTTACAATATTAGACAGAGGTTTACTGTTGAAAACCTCGGAGGCAAAACTACAGAGAAAGAAAACGAGGACATCCAAAAAACAATATTATTACACCGGCATGTAATAACATCAGAGTTGAAACATATTCAGAGCTTTAGCAAACTGCTGAAAACATAGAACACAGGAGTGGCTTGATCATCATCACGTGCCGTGCCGATAAGCGTGGACAGTCATTTTTGCCATCTCACATGATCACCAGAGTCACGGATAAACTCCATATTTTGTCTCGACCATGCTACATGGCCAAGCTATCCAGATATTTACTTCTATGCCTTCCCCTTGTTCTCTTCCCGTCAATCTTGTGAGTTGTCAGCAAGTTCTCTAATTTATTTCTTCTTATGACGTGTCCAAACAATTTTGACTGTTTACAGCTAATTTGTCTAATCAATTACGATTTTTATTTGCTTCTTGTGGGACATACTCATTGGTTTTTATGTCTGTCCATGGAATTCTTTGCATTTTCCTCAGAAACCATATCCACAGCCATTAGATTTTTTTTCCCCCCAGCTTGTCTGCTCATTGTCCACGTTTCACATCCATACAAACGTAAAGGCTCTATGTAGCACTTCAACACTCTTTTTCTCGCTGTACTTGACATCTTTTTATAGGTCAATATGTTTTCCATCTTGCACAAGGCTACCTTCACCATAGCTATACTTGTTCTAATCTCTTCAAAGCACCTTTCATAAGATTCTATGACTGTTCCAAGATTGTTGTACTGATTCACATAATTAAGAACATTCCCATTTATTTGTATATTACATTGTGATATTTCTTTATTTCTAGTGATCACCACAATCTGTGTTTCTCACAATTTAATTCTTACCCTAGTTATTCACTCTGTATAACCACCGCATCAACTAAATGTTGCAGATCCTGTTCATTGCCTGCAATTAATACTGTATCATCCGATTATCTAATGTTAATGATGTTATGTTCCCCAATGGTTATTCATCTCATATCTTCTAAATTTCTAAAATTATAATATATTCAGTGTATATGGAAAAAGGATCTGGAGACATTACACATCCCTGTCGCACACCTCTCTTAATATGCTGATATTTGACCTACTTCATTATGAAGGCTTGATCAGGATTCTACAACACCAGTCTTCAACCTGAATAACATGATGAGCTGATAACAGGGACCCGTAGAGTGGCACGAACACGGGACTTCAGCACCAGACTTTGGACTGATGATGACGACGATGATGAAGGATGGATGATGATGGATGGATGATGATGGATGGATGATGATGGATGAATGATGATGGATGGATGATGATGGATGGATGATGATGGATGGATGATGATGGATGGATGATGATGGATGATGATGGATGGATGATGATGGATGGATGATGATGGATGGATGATGATGGATGGATGATGATGGATGGATGATGATGGATGGATGATGATGGATGGATGATGGATGGATGATGATGGATGGATGATGATGGATGGATGATGATGGATGGATGATGATGGATGGATGATGATGGATGGATGATGATGGATGGATGATGATGGATGGATGATGATGGATGGATGATGATGGATGGATGATGATGGATGGATGATGATGGATGGATGATGATGGATGGATGATGATGGATGGATGATGATGGATGGATGATGATGGATGGATGATGATGGATGGATGATGATGGATGATGGATGGATGGATGGATGGATGATGATGATGACGATGATGACGATGATGATGATGATGATGATGATGATGATGATGATGATGATGATGATGATGATGATGATGAAAACAGGGAACCGTGGAGTGGCATGATCAGATGATTTCAACACCAGTCTTTGGACAAATTGACATGATGATTGTGATGGGAGGCTTAAGATAATACCATAATGAATCTCTCATTCTACAACCAAGACCAATTAAGGAGGTATGAGCAGATAGACAAATAAAACTGTATGCTCAGCATTTAAAAATCTATGACATTATATGTATATGTCATTTGTCTAAAAGTCTTGATTCTTTGGCTGTTTAGAATTTCCTATGAATGTATTTTCTAAGCTAAGTAACGAGTCTCTACATCTGCGGACTTTCATTTTGTCTGTCCGATGTATGTCACTTAAAGGAGAACTATCATTTTCATACTTTGTTGTGTATAGTTGAATTACTATATTTATTTTATTCTTACCATACAAGAAGGAATATCATGCTATGCCAGGACTAGTTTCTATGCACATTTCTTATTATAATCTTGATATACAGAATGTATATAATGTTTAAACTAGCTATAACACACTAGGGTGAATGTTTGTTGTGCTGCTATTATTATTATTATGAGTAGCGTTCGTTATGCATATTGATTATTGTTGTAGTATGCTTTAGATGTTATATGTTACTCCATGGTGAATGTTATACATTATTATTGTGGTTGTGTTTGAAGTAAAGGTGTTGTGGTGTATACATTACCCAAACTATGTAACGGGTATATGGTGTGCGTAGCCATTACAAGTGTGTGATGAACGTGCATTCATTGTAACTAACATGAGGCTGACGCAGAGACTGATCACGTTAGGTATTCCCGATGGTCAGGCACATTGTATTAACACCACTGAACACTTATCTGCTGAAACAACTTTGGTAAAGGAGCGGCTGCAAAGAAACCTTGTGTTTGAATGAGTGATATGGTCTTAGGACACTCCAACCTCCATGACGTGACCGATAAGGTGAAGGTGGCAATTGTAACGATGGAACCTGTTCGACCACGAAAAGTCCTTCTGACTCGACAGAGCTAGAGAGACAGAGAGAAGTGGAGAGAGGGGAAAGTAAAAGCAGTAAATCTGAATGAGAGACATTGTCAAATTTTAGCACTATGTTTGTATATGTGTGTGTTGGTATATGTATAAGATAGGGTTTTATATGTGTAGATCTTAGAAACTACACATTCTTGATCGTCTATTTCAAGCTCTCAAACAGAGCACCAGGTTACACGATCCTGTTCATTGACAACAAGAAGACAACTAGTGGAGAAAAAAAACTTGCATTCGGAAAGAATACTGTCTCAGCCGACCCAAGGCGAAATCTCATTCTGAGACTTGTATTCCTTCCACAAGTAACCATATAAATTACTTATTTCATTATCATATTATTTACAACATTTCATACGACTATCATGTCACATCACTACCTAGTATATGTGAATGTCTTATGTCTCGAAGTCACCAGTTCACTATCATCATACCGCAAACCTTCATGTTTTAATGATTGACATTGATAGATAAACACATTCGTAGTTTGCTTCATTCATAGATCTATTTTAATATTTTCCGAGTGTACGTAATTTTATATGTGTACCTTTTACTACCATACTTGGTGGGGGAACTCATTATATTAACCAGGGAGGGGAGATTGTCAGGGAGGAAAACTGACCTGGCTAGTAATCAACTGTCAGATGTAAACCTTGGCATCTAACCGCCTCCTTCCCACTCCTTGGGGGATACCAGCCACTTTCACCGTTTTACGAGCCATTTCCAGCTGTGTGCTTGTGTATCCAGAGACTTGATTCAGCCTAAAACGACATTTGTCTCAAGTTTGCTTGCTTGGGTTGTGAGCGTCGAGGAAGTGAACCCGCACCCACTACATCACCAGGGTGAGCGATAACTCAATTAGCTAACAAAGTGGAGTTCACAAACACTCCTTAGTTAGCAGCCTATTACAATGATGATGATGTTAATGATGATGATATTAATGATGATAAGAACAAGGAACAGTAGAGTGGCATGATTAAAGAGCTCTTTTTCAAACTAAAAAAAAAAAATATTATTTCTTATCACTGCACTTACTCTGCTTGCAATCATGTCCCCAGTATCCATGGCAGCATTCTCGTGCTACACGCAGCGACCAACACACAGTTATGCAGCCTGGAACTCGCTCTGTCCTCTTGTAATGATGGACCACGGCCTCACAGCTTTTATTTTTTACTGTAAAAGATAAAACTTTTGACAGTCTCACATTGGGAAACAGAAGAAAATGGAAAAGATGCAGATTTTAGAGGATACAACAATAAACAATAGTTGTAAATGTAGGTATAATCCAGACAAGGGCAAAGGTTGTTTCTACAGTGAAGTAGGAAGATAACTGGTCATCCCACCTCACTATGTCATGAAGGTAGAATCTGTGAATGTCTCACCTCATTATGTCATGGAGGTAGAATCTGTGAATGTCTCACCTCACTATGTCATGGAAGTATAATCTGTGAATGTCTAACGGTTCTCAACGTAATGAAGTTTTGCTTCTATAATCTGTGAATGTCTCACCTCACTATGTCATGGTGGTAGAACCTGTGAATGTCTCACCTCACTATGTCATGGTGATATAATAATCTGTGAATGTCTGACCTCACCATGTCATGGTGGTAGAATCTGTGAATGTCTAACACTTCTCAGCCTAATGCCAGTATCTGTCATGGGACTACACTTATTTACAATTACCGCTAGCACAATGCCAGCAGTGAATTTTATCTAAAGACATCATATCAGATAACTTGGTCTTATAACAAACTCCCCCCCCCCCCTCCAATGTCCGCCTCAGCATAGGCAGAATCAGAGTTAATTTTTTAATAATTAGGAATATGAGTATGGTATACTCACCCTTAATCCAGAGGTACTGGATCATACATCAAGCCTTCTCAGATAAAAGCAAAACAACCGGACCGATGCTCACACAATGGTCATTATAATCATGATCACGTGCCCCCCTCCACATAGAAGGTTGACTGTAATGATTCTCCAACATTCTGTTTCAGGTGTCTTCATGATGTGTTTATACGAGTTTAGATCAGCCCACTGATTAGAGGTTTCACATCTTCCTGTTATTGCATATGTGTAATTCATGCCCGCTGGACCATGAGTCTATCACATGACTTTTACATCATTTCTTGTATCCATTACTTGCCTTGGGATGTATGCAAGGTAAAAAACTTTTACCAAGGTGGCTAGACATGATCTCTTTTTATGTCCTGACATTTGACAAGTGCCATCATCATCATCATCCACTTTTGCCATCAAGTATCATGGGAAGGAACAATTGGCGCACCAGCACTCGATGGGTAGCACTGAATGGTGTCATTCCGTGTTATTGTACAATGGCTTTGATGTCGTTAATCCATTTTCTTCTCCAGTGTCCTCTTGCTCTCGTAACAGATCTTCTTTGATGTTGGGCCAGTGTTGGTACTTGATGGTGTTGCATTCTAATGAGATAGCCAAACCATTTGATCTTGTCTTTCAATACATGTGGCACAAGGCGTTGATCTCATTATCTGTCCGATGACAACATTTCTTATTAGGTCTCAGATAGTTAAGTTGGCAGCTCTCATCAAGCATTTCATCCCACAGTTGTTGATCTTGTTAAGTGTGATTTGGATAACTTCCAGGTTTGACATTGGTAGCATAGGGTTGGTGTGAAATTGCTATTTATTATCGGTCATTTTGCGGACATAGATATATGTGGATGTTTCAGTATGGGTATGCCCATTAAAAATTCCCAGGCAATTGCTAATCGACAATTATAATAATAGTAACCAAAACAGGCCACCATCCAGGATGAACGGCACTCATACCATTGTATGGAAAACAATGCAAGACGGTCTGCTCCCAAATTGCTCACAGCTAGTCGGATGTTTCGAACGCAGTATGCCGGATTATGAATTGCATTCATAAGTCCTTTGCCACAGAGCAGGCGCCTTAATAGGTATATTTACCCCTGAAGTCGGAGTGGGTTCCCCTGATGGTGAGGGACACTGGTAATATAGGGAAAGCTAATTCACGCTCAGAATTAAGTTAAGTGCTGCTACAAGTAGCGTGTTTGGACTATGCTTAAGGTCAAAGCGAACAAGCGCAAAATCAAGTATATTAAGCATCCTTGTTCTACTGTATTTTCAGCCAAGCTTACAATAACTATAATAACAATTAGTATTAGTCATGTAGCAATGATGTTTGCACATTACCCTTACATATACAATGCATACATTATTACTGTTGCTTAAGAAAAGTGAGGTTTGAATGAAATAATATATGAAAGGAGAGGAATAAGAAGGGCAGAATGCCAGACAGACTGGCATGCCCAATTCTTAATCTTTTGAAAATAAAGTTTGTTTGCTTCTAAAAGTGCAGTTCATAACAAATGAAAAGCTCAATATACAGAAGTAAGGCTAATCAATTACATGCTGGAGCTAACAATTCCATGGGTGAGCCCAGAACCAGAGCATCATGTCTCAGCTCAGCATTAATGGAAACCTACTTGAATGGCAGAGGATGCTATTGTTTAGAATGTGGTTGTTGGAGTGGATAGAAAGTATGCAGATGGCATTATCACTTGATGATGATGATGATGATGATGAGTAATATTAGTAGTATGACAGCCGCCACTTAGGCTAAGTGTGACATGCACAGAACTAAACATACCAATCACCACTTCTGTAATTGCAACAGTTTAGTCTAGTTTAGTTTAGTTGACAGATCAACATCACGGCACATGGGTGTAACCCATAAGTGCTCCGTTTTAATCCTAACACAAGCCTGAGTCTGGACAATCTCAGCTCAGTGCACGAACTCCGTAGCATGGGTGAGGATCCTGAAATACTTTGGGTAGATTTTTAACTCGAAATTTTGCCCGGGCAGCGCCGTTAGGCTACTCTTTTTTTTTTCCCAACTGCCAAGGGATTGTTTACGTGCGCAACAATACACACGGGCGTCCGATCTCACTACCCAGAGACCAGGGGAAATTTTGTTACTAGAAGTCCACGTGAAAAAATCCTGGTCCTCACCGGGGCTTGAATCCGGGACCTCCAGAACACGAGGCAGACACCATACCTCGAGACCACTGAGCCCCTCTAATTGCAACAGGAAGGACAAAGGGGGATAATGTAAAAAAAGGATGCGTTGTAATGATATATACAGCTTCAAGTACTTCATGTACTTTGACACATTTCGGAAATACTAAAACATAATTGTATCATCAACATTAGTGTTTATTTTTTTTATTTGCTCGCTTTGAACTCCAGCGTAATCTATACAATGCTACTATTACTAGTAATTGCCACAACTATGGAGGTAATTGAACTGATGTTTGCATGTGGATTAGCTTTCCCTATTTCCAGTGTCCCTCGTCATCAGGCGAACCCGCTCCGACTTTCCCAAGTAAAGGACGAGAAGTCAACATTTAAGTCCAACAGACCGATGTAGGGGTTGAACCCTCTACCTCATCATCAATGCAGGAGAAATTTAATAGCAAATGTTCTTATCTATTTAATCACGGTCATCTCATCTCATCTCACCTCATCATATTCCTCTTGTACCTTGCGGTGTCGAGGTGAATTATAAACATTGTGAGAGTGCCTGATTATGGGCTTCATATATCGATATTCCCATGGACTCTGCTATTTCCTCCATCCAACGTTTACGTGGTCAGCCTCTTTCTCTGTTTCCATCTGGTCTGTACATCGTTGCTTGTTGTGGTATGCTGCTCACTGGTAACCTCCTTGCATGGCCAAACCATTTGACTTGCTGCTTTCTAATAAAATCTAGTGCTGCTATAACCCCCACTTTAGTCCTAATTTCTTCATTTCTGATCTTATCTCTTCTTGATATGTTGAGTATTCTTCTCAGGAATCTCATTTCCGTTGTTGTGATTTTTCTTTTCTCTTTTTCTGTCATTGTCCAGGTTTGGCATTGGTAGTATAGAGTTGGTAGGACGATTGTGTTGTAAAGTGCTTTCTTTGTACCTATTGATACATGTTTGTTCTTTAGTATTGGTGCCATTTGTCCAATGAGTTGGTTTGCCTTATTGCATCTATTTTCAATCTTGTCTTCTGATCTGCCATTTGATGATAGTATACTTCCTAGGTACTTGAAACTCTTTACTTGTTTCAAGGGATGTTCGTTTAGGTGAATTGTTGTTGTTTGTTCTTCTTTAGTTATAGTCATTACCTCTGTTTTGCTTGTGCTAATTTTCATGTTATGTTCCCTACACATTTCGTTTAGACTATTCATGTGGTCTTGTAATTCAGCTTCTGATTTTGCTACTAGTGCTTGGTCGTCCGCAAACAGAACAAGAGAGGGGACAGGACACAACCTTATCATACTCCAGATCTTATGGTGAAGGGTTCTGAGTGTCCTCCAGTTGCTTCACTATGCATTCATTGTTGTTATATAAACTTCTACACAGGTTTGTTAGATGTGTACTCACTCCATATTGTTTAAGGATTTCCCACAGCTTGTTTCTATCCACTCTATTGAATGCCTTTTCTTGGTCGACAAAGGCTAAGTAGAGTGTTTCATTGAATTCAATAGATTTTTCTGTAAGTTGTCTAAGAGCAAAAATGGCATCTGTGCATCCTTTGTTTTTCCTAAGTTCAAGTGTTTCACTTAGCTGGGGTTCTAAAGTAGTTCGTAATCTTTTCTCAAGAATTTTGCAAAATATTTTCCCAGCATGACTCAACAGTGAAATACCTCTGTATTGTGTGTGTGTGTATTCAATCACGATGAATCATTATAATTATCATCATGTGCCTTGCTACCCGATAAGAGCGATCATGCTTTTCCACATGTCCTTATATTGTGTTGACATTCTGGCGGCAGCATTATGCACAGTATCTGTGCAGGCTGTTGTTTGTCAAGACTCCTGTCTTTTCCACTTTTCACATTGGGCAGTGGGGAGCATTTTGTGTGATATTCACTGGCACAGGAACAGAGCATAATGGGGATGACCCGTTGCTGTGAAGTTGGAACTGCGACTAACTAATTCATTGCCTGACACTTTTCTGTGACCTAATGAAAGGTGGTCAAGAATTATATCTCATTACTTTCATCTCTTTTTTCAGACATCTTTCTAGATGTTGCAATATGTTCCAAGTTTTTCTCTTCTAATAGTGTGATACAAAAGGCCACCATCGTATTTCTAATGTTTGTGATAAAACATCTTCCAAAACATGTAGATTAATCATTCTGGTTGTCTGTCGATATGAAATTCTTCACAGCTCCCATCACATCGACACCCAGTGCCAATCTGTCTAACACATGGGACTAGTACCATGTACCCATTACGCCTCATGACATCAAACAGGGTCTTTATGTGCTATTTATATTTGGTTGTCTGATGTATTTTCAGCTTACATCTGTGTCTTGAGGGATCTAATTCTACATGTTGTTTAAAAAAAAGGCTAAGCACAAAGGTCTACACATGTATAGGGACAAGATTATGATAGTAGTAATGGCAATCTACTGAACGTAAACTTGCATAGGAATCGCACACAGCCAAAAAATGCTGGAGGTGAATGTAACGTCTTGTAAAGGATATTCAACTAGCTTAATATACTCAGACTATTTTCAGATGGCATGTAGTCTGTAGTGAGGTAGTATTCAAATAGTTTGTGACAGTATGTGTAGGAGTTGCTGATGTCTTTGATCTCCTGTGGAAGATGATTCGACTGCTGGGTTGTGAAGTAAGCTAACTTCGTTTTGTATAAGTCTATCCTAGGCTTGAGGGTATGTAGTATGTTTATGTGTTTGGCATGTCTTGTATTATATTTAAACAACCATTTAATTATCTTTAGCAACATGCTGAGTCACAGTCTCTTGTCTCAGGTGTTATCATTCATTTCTGATAAAAATATTTCCCCATGCCATGATGTCAATCTCTCTCTCTCTCTCTCTCTCTCTCTCTCTCTCTCTCTCTCTCTCTTTTACTCTCTTCCCCCACCCCTATCCCACACTCCGCCCCCACCCACACCCTGTCCTTCATCCATGCAAACTTCCATATTGTCATGACTTAGTCCCATGCAGGATGTACGACTGTGTGAGTATTTGTATATTTGTGTGTGTGAAAGTGTGTATGTGTTGATCATGTGTGCATAGGAAGGAGTGTATGTGTGCACCTTGCTGTATGTATGAATGAGGATATATGGAGAGAGAGAGAGAGAGAGAGAGAGAGAGAGAGAGAGAGAGAGAGAGAGAGAGAGAGAGAATGTATATGTGTGTTTGTGTGTCTGCCTGCCTGCCTGCCTACACACATGCACGCACGCACGCACGCACGCACGTGTGTGTGTGTGTGTGTGTGTGAGGGGTGTGTGTGGGTGTGGGTGTGTGTGTGTGGATGGGTGCATGAGTGGGTGGATAAGTCCATCTATATCTATCCCAGGCAGCTCTGCCCATGCCCTTCCCAGTGGATAAGTCCATCTATATCTATCCCAGGCAGCTCTGTCTATGCCCTTCCCAGTGGATAAGTCCATATATATCTATCCCAGGCAGCTCTGTCCATGCCCTTCCCAGTGGATAAGTCCATCTATATCTATCCCAGACAGCTCTGTCCATGCCCTTCTCAGTGGATAAGTCCATCTATATCTATATCTATCCCAGGCAGCTCTGTCCATGCCCTTCCCAGTGGATAAATCCATCTATATCTATCCCAGCCAGCTCTGTCCATGCCCTTCCCAGTGGATAAGTCCATCTATATCTATCCCAGGCAGCTCTGTCCATGCCCTTCCCAGTGGATAAGTCCATCTATATCCCAGGCAGCTCTGTCCATGCCCTTCCCAGTGGGTCCATCTATATCTATCCCAGGCAGCTCTGTCCATGCCCTTCCCAGTGGATAAGTCCATCTATATCTATCCCAGGCAGCTCTGTCCATGCCCTTCCCAGTGGATAGGTCCATCTATATCTGTCCCAGGCAGCTCTGTCCATGCCCTTCTCAGTGGATAAGTCCATCTATATCTATCCCAGGCAGCTCTGTCCATGCCCTTCCCAGTGGATGTCTATCTATATCTATCCCAGTCCATGCCCTTCCCAGTGGATAAGTCCATCTATATCTATCCCAGGCAGCTCTGTCCATGCCCTTCCCAGTGGATAAGTCCATCAATATCTATCCCAGGCAGCTCTGTCCATGCCCTTCCCAGTGGATAAGTCTATCTATATCTATCCCAGTGGATAAGTCTATCTATATCAATCCCAGGCAGCCCTGACCATGCCCTTCCCATACTGCTCATTTCTATTTCTACTCTTCTATTAAAAATGAATTATATTTTACATAACATGCATGAATTATTTTCTTTTGGCAGCAGGTCACATCAGCTGCCAACTCTGGGAGATTACGTTAATATTTTAAGTGTATGTATTACTTTTACTCTAGGTTTGGAACTGAATTGTAATAAAACAGAGATCATGGTCGTCGCCAATAAGAAAGAAATACCACATTGTAACATCCAAGTGAATGGAAATATTGTTAAACAGATGAATTGGTATAACTATCTCGGAACAGTCGTACCATCTGATGGAAGATGTCTTGTAGAGATTAGATCAAAAATTGCCATGGCAAAGGTGGCCTTCTGAAAAATGGAAAACATACTTACCAACAAAATGCTGTAAATTGCAGTGAGAAAAAGGTGATTAAATGCTACATAGAATGCCTATTGTTGTATGCATGTGAACCATGGACAATTAACAAACAAAGCTGAAAACCATCTAATGGCAGTGGATTTGTAAGTTTTTTTTTTTTTAATGCAAAGACAGCAAATCAGATGACATAGTCCTTCAAAAGATAAATGAAAAATGCAGACTAAATGGAGAAATTAGACTTAGGCAATAAAGATGTTTTGGACATGTTATGAGGAGAAATGGACTTGAATATTTAGTTACAACTGGTAAGCTTGATGGGAAGATAGCAAAAGAAAAACAAAGGGATAAATACCTTGATGGTTTGTCAGTATGGCAAGGTCTGGACAAGAACACAGACCTGATTCGAACTTCTGGTGACCATGTGAGATAGCGAACCATAACCGCCCATGCCTGTCGGCATGACACTTGATGATGTTGATTACTTTCACTGGAGCCAGATTAAGCAGCTTATTTTTACAAAGCAAACAATACGGTACCATATTTCTTTAGCTAGCTCCCACCAAACATAAGCAATAGAGAAATGAAAACATTAACAATAAAAATAACATGGAAACAATACTATACTGTTGATATCTCCATGCCAGCATGGATGTAATTCGCCTTTGCCGCATTCCGTGCAAGTTGATTGATAGGTATAATTGTGCGTAACGCTGCAAAATCTCTGTGCTGGGTCCAATGGAGATTGCGATGTTTGGGAAACTGGAACTGTTGAGGTCACATTTACATCTCTAACTGTAGAAGTTGTCAATGAACTATAGCCTGTTGTTTGAGAGGTGCCAGCTTGCACTTTAGTCTCAGATGCAACAAGTGCAGTTAGCAATCCAATAGTAAAGATACACTGTTTTAGATTCATATGCCAGGTCCGTGGCAAATCTCTCAGGAAATTTAACATGGTGCAGTTTGTAGCAGTTGTCACATTCCTGCACAAGAAAAAGCATGGTCAGAATTAAAGTAAAAGAAATAAACAACATAAATTAACAGGAATGGGATTTACTAACAGCATGTAACAGAACAACTACAGCACCATTCTGACAAGCGTGGAGGTCATCTTCCGTGATCACCAGAATCATGGATCAGCTCTGTGGTCTTGTCTTGATAATACCATGAGGCCAAGCCATCCAGATATTTACTTCTCTGCCTTCCCAGTGATCTTTTCCCCCTCAATCTTGCCAATTGTCACTACGTTCCCCAGTTTATTTCTTCTCATAACGTGCCAAAAAATATTGACAGTCTACTTCTAAATTCTCTAATCAGTTTAAGATTTTCATTTGTTTCTTGTAAGACTTGTTCATTGGTTTGTATGCCTATCCATGATATTCTTTGCACTTTCCTCAGAAATCACATTTCCACTGCCATTAGATGTTTTTCACCTTGTCTAATCATTGTCAATGTTTCACATCCAAACAAAAGTACAGGTTCTATGTACAATTCAACTCTCTTTTTCTCACTGCAATTGACATATTTTTATTGGGCGCTATGTTTTTTATCTTGCAATAGGCTATTTTTGCATTGGTGATTCTTGTTCTAATCTCTTGAAGACACCTGCCATCAGATGTCATGACTGTTAAAGATAGTTGTACCTATTCACTTGTTTAAGAATATTCCCATTTCTCCGCATATTACATTGTGGTATTTCCTTTTTCTTAGAGATGACCATTTACTGTCTGCCTCACGCTCCAAAGGTTGTGGGTTCGATTCCGGGATACATCTTTTGGTTCATGAGTGGAATTTTTCTCAGAGACTCCTGGGGGTCGCCGCTGGAGTTACAGAATTTGTGCTTTGTGTGACGCTTTCGGCAGGCCACCCTATGTTAAGAGGCCGAGCCATATGGGATAAAACCCGGTGCAACAAAGTTGATCCTCTCGGCTGTTAAGACGCTTTAAAGTGATGACCATAATCTGTCTTTTTACAATTTAATTCTAACCCCAGTTGTTCACTGTGTACAATAACAGGATTTACTAAATGTTACAGATTATTGTTATTGTCTGCAATCAATAATGTATCATCTGCATATCTAATATTATTGATGCTATGTCCCCCATTGGTGATTCCGCTCATATCTTTTAAATTTCTCATTATTTTCCTGTATAAGGGAAAAAAAGATCTAGAGACATTATACATCCCAGTTACACACTTCTCTTTAATAGTCTGATATTGACTTACTTTGCTGAACAAAGAATTGACTTACTTCATTATGAATCTTTATAGAAGCTTGTTGTTTTCAATATATCTTTTTTACAAGACTATGGTCGTTCCCATCAATTTATAGATCTGCAAGCATCGTTAACATGTTGACATGTCTTACTTTATCGAAAGCCTTTGTGTAGTCAATGAAGCAAAGATGCAGTTTTTGTTTACTTCTATTGAATGCTCCACTAACATTCTCAGCAGAGACACAGCATTTACTGTACCCTTGCCTTCTAAAAACCCACATTGTTTCCCCCCCCCCTATTAAGGGCTGTATTTTTTTCATAACTCTTTGCATGATGTTTCTTAGAAAAATCTCCGTGATGTGGCTCATTATGCTAATTGTTCGATATTGCTCAAATTCCAGTTCAAGAGTAGCCAACAGATAGTTGTTGGTTATGGTCTCCAACGTCACGATGGTAGGCAGAGGATATCTTTTTGTAGACAATGGCTACAGTCAACAACCAGTAAGGTCACTGCTAAGAAGGAAAGCAATGGCAAACTACCTTCTAGAAAATCCATCTATCATGTGCCATGCCGATAAGCATGGGCGGTCATGTTCTGCCATCTCACTCGATCACCAGAGTCATGGATCAGCTCCGTGTTCATGTCTCAACCATGCCATGCGGCCAAGCCTTCCAGGTATTTACTTCTCGGTCTTCCCCTTGGTCTCTTCCCTTTGATCTTGCCAGTTGTCACCAAGTTCTCCAATTCATTTCTTCTCATCATGTCCAAACAATTTTGACTGTCTACGTCTACTGACTCGAATCAGTTTACGATCTTCATGTTACTGACTCGAATCAGTTTACGATCTTCATGTTACTGACTCGAATCAGTTTACGATCTTCATGTTACTGACTCGAATCAGTTTACGATCTTCATGTTACTGACTCGAATCAGTTTACGATCTTCATGTTACTGACTCGAATCAGTTTACGATCTTCATGTTACTGACTCGAATCAGTTTACGATCTTCATGTTACTGACTCGAATCAGTTTACGATCTTCATGTTACTGACTCGAATCAGTTTATGATCTTCATGTTACTGACTCGAATCAGTTTACGATCTTCATGTTACTGACTCGAATCAGTTTACGATCTTCATGTTACTGACTCAAATCAGTTTACGATCTTCATGTTACTGACTCGAATCAGTTTACGATCTTCATGTTACTGGCTCGAATCAGTTTACGATCTTCATGTTACTGACTCGAATCAGTTTACGATCTTCATGTTACTGACTCGAATCAGTTTACGATCTTCATGTTACTGACTCGAATCAGTTTACGATCTTCATGTTACTGACTCGAATCAGTTTACGATCTTCATGTTACTGACTCGAATCAGTTTACGATCTTCATGTTACTGACTCGAATCAGTTTACGATCTTCATGTTACTGACTCGAATCAGTTTACGATCTTCATGTTACTGACTCGAATCAGTTTACGATCTTCATGTTACTGACTCGAATCAGTTTACGATCTTCATGTTACTGACTCGAATCAGTTTACGATCTTCATGTTACTGACTCGAATCAGTTTACGATCTTCATGTTACTGACTCGAATCAGTTTACGATCTTCATGTTACTGACTCGAATCAGTTTACGATCTTCATGTTACTGACTCGAATCAGTTTACGATCTTCATGTTACTGACTCGAATCAGTTTACGATCTTCATGTTACTGACTCGAATCAGTTTACGATCTTCATGTTACTGACTCGAATCAGTTTACGATCTTCATGTTACTGACTCGAATCAGTTTACGATCTTCATGTTTCATCAAATTACAGTATGCATGCTTACAAAATTGGAATCCCTGGGGATTTATACTGTTCACTATCCTGGGGTAGTAGATCGCATGTCTAACCTTCTCAGATGAGTCTGAAAAACAAAAGGACCTGCATGCACGGAGATAAGTAATTATGGTCAATATCTTGAAGCATTCATGAGGGGTTAATTTTTTTAAAAGTTCCTCAGCAAAATGTAAGGCAAGAAAAACCCTACAGTGTTCTTGGTCTCTGTTGTTGATTTGTCGTTCGCGTTGCCTTTCAGCAGCTGAAAGCTTCTTCGATGTAAGTGGCCAGATCCAAAGTAGCAAAATTTCAGGGTATAACATCTGCTGCACTATTTATTTTGTTTACTCCTGGTTTAATTTTTTTTTAAATATTCAATTTATTACCATTTATAATGACAATAGTTTCCAAAGTCATGATAATAACTAACCCTTAAAATGTTAACAGCAATTAAACCTCCGAGACAAAAATCTGATATAATTGTCTTGTGTTGTTAAGAGTAAATAATCCCTCTGCAAATGAATATCAAAACGAGTAAGTGGAACAGGTTACTGCCTACACTAAAGTTCATAATGAAAAAGCCAATACAAAATATTGTATTAATTCTTAAAGGACATGGGAATTCCCCATGTATAGTGCTGGATTCTTCTGTCTATCTGAGCTTTCGTACATAGTTGAAGTTTTACGTTAGCGACTTTAAGGCCTACAAGAAGCAAATGAAAACCGTAAACTGATTAGAGCAGTTAGATGTAGACAGTCGAATATTTTGGGGCACGTTATGAGAAGAACTTAGTGACAACTGGCAAGATTGAAGGGAAAAGAACAAGGGGAAAACAGAGAAGTAAATACCTGGATGGTTGGCCATGTGGCATGGTCAAGACAAGAACACAGAGCTGATCCACGACTCTGGTGATCGAGTGAGATGGTGAAACATGACCGTCCACACTTATCAGCATGGCACATGATGATGATGTCTTCCGTGGGTGTTTTTTTTTTCAAAACCTATATTGACACACTGAAAATCTTAATCTATTTCTACACTTAAATAAGAAAATAATGTCCATGGACAAATTAGTTGTCAACCATAAATTATAATCAGGAAATGAAATCAAAATATCACAAACTTTGAATATCACGGTTTACCATAATCAACAGCAATGGGATGCACTAAGTAAGTCAGAAGTAGACTGGCCATAGCCGTGCAGAGGTTAGAGAGTATTATCAAGAACCTCTTTCACAACATCAACAAACAAGTAAACATGTTCAAATTCTCTTTCCTGCGGCAACATACAGATGTGGTCACAGACAATTTCACAACTGCCAATGAACGGGGCTTTTGAACTCGAAATGTTACAGAAAAGTTCTTAGAATATCATGGATCAAGAATAAGAAAAACACTGTCATTCTATCAGATCTGGACATGGAAGAAGCCTGGCTCATAAGTCATGTCACAGAAACTGAAATACTTTCTCATATGAAGTGTCAAAGTGGTTTGAAAATAAGAGTGATGGAAGGCATGGTTTCTGGAAGGAGGGGATGACCGGCACGAAGGTGGACACAGGACATTGCAGACACTTTGTGCAGGAACATGCATGAGGTTGGAGATATTGCAACGGATCAAAATGCCTCTGGTGATGGCGTGATGAGAGCAACATTCTGCAAAGGAGCTGTTTCTTAATGCTGGTTTTGACCCAATACAGTCATTATAGGAAAATGTAAAAAGCACAACCAGAGGGGTCTCCTTGGTGAAATGGTTATGGCGAGTGTCGCACGTTCCGAAGGTTATGTGTTCGATTCCAGACTACGCCATTCGGTTCACAAGTGAAATTTTCTTGGAAACTCCTGGGGGTCATCACTGGAGCTGCAGAATTTATGCTTTGTGCGAAGCTTTCAGCATATCGCCCTGCGGAAAGAGACCGGGCTGTAAGGGATAAAACCTGGTGCAATAAAGGCGACCCTCTTGCCATTTAAACCCATAGAGTTTGTGAATGTAACCAGCTGCAATTATTGTCTGCTCATTACCTGTCCCATGGCAGGCACATTATTGTAGCTGATAGGAAGTTACACTGATAATGTCATGCGTGTGGGTCTGGCGCGCCTGTACTTATCTTGCTAAGTTAGAGAAAAGCATGTGACCTATTCCTTCATGCATTCAGGCTACAAAATGTGTTAGTCCTATAATAGCAAAGACCCATAGCACAAAACTGCTACACAACAATTGTATTTTCTTTATATTACCTGCCTCAAATGCTGACTCTCTGTACTTTAATACTTTAAGAGTTAAAAGTATACATAAGGAAGAAGTGGGCACCTCGTGTAGTCCCTTGAAATACTATAGTTGTTTGCATTGATGCTTCTATCATGGTATCTCTATGTGAGATACTATGGTGTTTAGCTATACAGTGTTGATGCTTCTATCACGTGGTATCCATATGTAAAATACCATGACAGTTTGCCTATACTGAGTGTAGATGCTTCTATCACATGGTATCCCTATGTGAAATACTATGGTAGTTTGTCTACACTGAGTGTAGATGTTTCTATCACATGGTATCACTATGTGAAATACCATAACATTTTATCTAAACTGAGTATAGATGCTTCCCTTTGGGAAACACTATGATATGTTGCTTACACTGAGTGTAGATGCTTCTATTACATGGTATCCCCATGTGAACTACTATGATATGTTGCCTACACTGAGTGTAGATGCATCTGTTACATGGTATTCCTATGTGAAATACCATGACAGTTTACCTACACTGAGTGTAGATGCTTCTGTCACATCATATGTGAAATACCATGACAGTTTACCTACACTGAGTTTAGATACTTCTGTCACATCATATGTGAAATACCATGACAGTTTACCTACTGAGTGTAAATGCTTCTGTCACATCATATGTGAAATACCATGACAGTTTACCTACTGAGTGTAGATGCTTCTGTCACATCATATGTGAAATACCATGACAGTTTACCTACTGAGTGTAAATGCTTCTGTCACATTTTATGTGAAATACCATGACAGTTTACCTACTGAGTGTAAATGCTTCTGTCACATCATATGTGAAATACCATGACAGTTTACCTACACTGAGTGTAAATGCTTCTGTCACATCATATGTGAAATACCATGACAGTTTACCTACACTGAGTGTAAATGATTCTGTCACATTGTATGTGAAATACCATGATAGTTTACCTACACTGAGTTTAAATACTTCTGTCACATCATATGTGAAATACCATGACAGTTTACCTACACTGAGTCTAAATGCTTCTGTCACATTGTATGTGAAATACCATGACAGTTTACCTACACTGAGTTTAGATACTTCTGTCACATCATATGTGAAATACCATGACAGTTTACCTACACTGAGTGTAGATGCTTCTGTCACATTGTATGTGAAATACCATGACAGTTTACCTACACTGAGAGTAGATGCTTCTGTCACATTGTATGTGAAATACCATGACAGTTTACCTACACTGAGTGTAAATGATTCTGTCACATTGTATGTGAAATACCATGACAGTTTACCTACACTGAGTTTAAATACTTCTGTCACATCATATGTGAAATACCATGACAGTTTACCTACACTGAGTGTAGATGCTTCTGTCACATCATATGTGAAATACCATGACAGTTTACCTACACTGAGTGTAGATGCTTCTGTCACATCGTATGTGAAATACCATGACAGTTTACCTACACTGAGAGTAGATGCTTCTGTCACATTGTATGTGAAATACCATGACAGTTTACCTACACTGAGTGTAGATGCTTCTGTCACATTGTATGTGAAATACCATGACAGTTTACCTACACTGAGTGTAGATGCTTCTCTCACATCATATGTGAAATACCATGACAGTTTACCTACACTGAGTGTAGATGCTTCTGTCACATCATATGTGAAATACCATGACAGTTTACCTACACTGAGTGTAGATGCATCTGTCACATCATATGTGAAATACCATGACAGTTTACCTACACTGAGTGTAAATGCTTCTGTCACATCATATGTGAAATACCATGACAGTTTACCTACACTGAGTGTAAATGCTTCTGTCACATCATATGTGAAATACCATGACAGTTTACCTACACTGAGTGTAGATGCTTCTGTCACATCATATGTGAAATACCATGATAGTTTACCTACACTGAGTGTAGATGCTTCTGTCACATCGTATGTGAAATACCATGACAGTTTACTTACACTGAGTGTAAATGCTTCTGTCACATCATATGTGAAATACCATGACAGTTTACCTACACTGAGTGTAAATGCTTCTGTCACATCATATGTGAAATACCATGATAGTTTACCTACACTGAGTGTAGATGCTTCTGTCACATCATATGTGAAATACCATGACAGTTTACCTACACTGAGTGTAGATGCATCTGTCACATGGTATCCCTATGTGAAATACCATGACAGTTTACCTACACTGAGTGTAGATGCTTCACTATTGTATAGGTCAAACAACTGGACAATATGTTGGCCAGAACTACTGGATGATTCACAGACAGCATCATGTCTTGGAAACTAAACTACTTTATTCATATTAAATGTCTCAGTGGATGATTGGTTGCTTGGTAAATCCTCTTGAAGGCTGTGTGTTACCACTTAAATGCTCTTGAAGACTGTTTAACACTTAAATCCACTGCATTAGGTTTTGGTTCCGAAAATGGTCTGCACCTATCAGACTGAAATGAGTGTAGCAGCTTCCTTCCAACCCGATACTGACGTGCCATCTCCACGGGTACTGTGTTGCACTCTCTTCCCCTCTCCAAGCTCATAAACTAGCGGGGTGTGCAAGGCCTGGTACTGAAACTACACATCTGCAGCAAAGTATATTAGGATGTGACAAGATCATGATGCAGCCCAGTATGCATGGACTGGTTGTGAATGGGTATAGGTTGGTGTTGGGTCTCCCACCAGTTTTTGAATGTTGGATTATTTTCATGGGGTTTAGGCTTGTCATTGTAAAGGGTTTAAGGCACAGCATGCATACGGTGATATTCTTATATGGGCCAATCGGTGGGTGATGTGGTCAGATCACGCCGACCGCCTTTATTTCCCAAGACATTTGTGGTACCCATTTTAGGCTAGGTCAATTAAAAATATATATATATATATATAAATCGACCAGCTGAGATTCGAACCCACGATCGAAAACGAGTATCTAGTCACAACGCTACCGAAGCTCCATCATTTTACAGGCACTGCAGAAACTGTAAGCACAAAATCCACAACAATGAGAGGAAACAAACCACGCAACGGGAGTTATGATAATAGAGCCAGGAGACAAATCATTATTTTTGCATTTTCACAAAATAAGTAACACAGAAATTTACTTCATACCGAGATCATCTGTGGTCGCAGGATCAAATCTCACACTGGTCGAGACCCCAGGGCAACCCTTCATGAGTTCATGATACGGCCATTCCACAGACTAGGTGTCAGTCCGGCCGTTCACCCTGGTGATCACTTTTAATACTTTTATATCGCTCTCGAAAAAAAAGCACTTCAGATACAGTTAATAAAGTTCACTCAGTAAAATATCGAATAACAGTTATTATATCAATCAAGAACACTAATCACAGAATACAATACCTATAGAATCTAGCATGTGAAGAGATGTTTACAAACTTGGCCAAACGTTACACCCAAAACGTGAGCAGGAGTTACAGCAGAAGACATGTAATGTTTTGTTTACAGGTTAGCCTGCACCCTGTTTGTATCAGAACACTCTGACCCAAGCACTGCGCATGTTATTGTTAAGTGACGTTAAGGCTCCTCCCACCTCCAGTTGACCTGGGGGTACATGATTTAATGAACTAGATGGTGGAAGAGGGATGTGTGAGGAGACTAGAACTCACACTGGCAGGTTATATTTCGTGAGTGGCTTCTGGTCGCTGCCCCTTTACCTTTTAGAGCGAAAAATGGGAGGGGGAAGGTATATTTTGACGCTGTTTTTAGTTCTATAAATAATAATTTCACGGCTTGGAAATGAAACAGCGTTGTCTTTATGTCTTTAATAAGAGAGTCGTGGTAGAACAGTAACTAGCACGCTTGCCTGCCAGCCCAGTGCTCTTGTAGTCGAATCCACAGCAGGCGGGATGTTTTTTATGTTTTAATTTGACCTGGCATCCCAGGTCGACCCATACAAAAATGAGTACCAGAGAGTGTCATACGCAGTCTTAAAAAAGTCTTAGAAGTCGAAAGGATCGATTTCATTGCACCGGGTTTTAACCCATATGGTTATGTCTCATTCCGCAGGGTGGCCTGCCGAAAGCGTCGCACAAAGCACAAACTTCGTAGCACCAGCGACGACCCCCAGGAGTCTCCGAGGCAAATGCACTTGTGAACCGAAAGACGTTGACCGGAATCAAACCCACAACATTCGGAGCTCGAGGCAGACGGCTTGACCACTTCGCCATTGTTGTTGTTGTTGTTGTTGTTGTTGTTTGTTGTGGTTGTTGTTAACCTCACATCAGGAGACGGAATTATACACCGATTTAAGTAGTAATGTAGACAAAGATGGTAGAACAGATTAGAAATATAATTCAGAAGGCCATGGGAGCTTTTATAGAACTAAGAAATGTGCATAAGTGAAAATAAATAGAAGAAGACCTAACAACACACGGAGAACAAAAATTTGCGCTCGCTCGCTTTGACTCAAGCGTAGTCCATTCATGTGCTTCCACTTGTAGTACACTGGACTGAGTTTTGCGCGTGGATTAGCTTTCACAATTACCAGTGCCACTCGCCCTCATGAGAACTCTCTCCGACTTAATGGAGTACTTGTAATTTACGCCCCCAGGTCAAGGACGAGAAGTCATCAGCACACCGGATGTTTAAGTACGAGCGTTATTATCCATTCGGCCATGCTGACCTCTACGTGTGATATTGACTACATCATTCACTGAGTACCAGTTGGTCTATAAAAATGGGTGCTAATGAGTGGTGTAGTGCCAGGGCGCCGCCCCGATATAGTATATGCAAGCAAAACGTGTCCTGTCTCACAAAATGACTGTAACTATGCATTTCCTTTATTTAATGTACTGTATATAACAACAATGTGTTGTGTGTATATCTAAACTAAACCTAACGTATTAGTAAATTACTATATCTCCTTTGTTATATAACATCATCATCGGGTGGCTTAACGACTGTCTTGGGCGATCATGCTTGATTCACTGCCTTACAGCAAACCCGGTTCTATATGAATAAATTAGAAACACTAATTATACATCCCATTTACAACATATACAGGTTGAACGGCTGGCCGAGTGGCTAGAACGCTGGACTCTCATTAGGAAGACCTGGGTTCGATCCCTCGGTAAGGTGTGGGATTTTTTTCTGTCGGGGGCAAAAAGAAAATCCTAACCTGCACAGTTCACGGCGACTGCACTAGCCAGGCGGCCTTAATTCCTCGGGCTCAAAGACCGCTCTGCCACAGGGGCGTCACTAGGGGGGGGGGGGGGTGCGGGCCGCACCGGGTGACACCATCAAGGGGTGACATCAAAATTAAAAAAATTGCAAATTTGACAAAGCAGACATAGCTCTGTCTAGTCGGGTTTCATAACCGTTCATTGTTAAATACATGAGCAGGGGTGACACCAAGAGTTTACCGCACTGGGTGACACCAACCCCAGTGACGCCACTGCTCTGCCATACGCCGCAAGATACTATATTGGCAGTAAATGACAGGTTGAACGGAATATTATTTCTTGAAATAAATGTTTTTGCGGATGTCTATTCCTCTTATTATTATTTCTTCTTCTTTCTCCTGTCACCCTATTCCCCCTCCCTTTTTGTTGGGTGGGGGGAGGGGAGGGCATAGACCCTGAACCAACTGGCTCCAAGCGGACTGATCCTTAGCTATCACACGCAGTTCAGTCCATGTCTCACCATGTAAATAGTCCCTCAGCCAACTGGCTCCAAGCGGACTGATCCTTAGCTATCACATGCAGTTCAGTCTATGTCTCACCATGTAAATAGTCCCTCAACCAACTGGCTCCAAGCGGACTGATCCTTAGCTATCACACGCAGTTCAGTCCATGTCTCACCATGTAAATAATCCCTCAACCAACTGGCTCCAAGCGGACTGATCCTTAGCTATCACACGCAGTTCAGTCCATGTCTCACCATGTAAATAGTCGCTCAACCAACTGGCTCCAAGCGGATTGATCCTTAGCTATCACATACAGTTCAGTCCATGTCTCGCCATGTAAATCATTTCTGATTCTACGTTTCTTCTCTGTCTGTTTTAGGGTTCTTCTATTTCTTTTCACTTATACATATGTCATAGTGATATAAATGCTCATATAGGGGGGGGGGGGGGGGGATGATCAGACAGGTGTGCCCATTGGAGAACATCAGGCGAGGAGAGTGGGTCAGAGTGCTAGCGGAGCAGTCAGACTTGTGCAGAGTTATAATCATAATCACATTGAGCCGGGAGTGCAGGGAGTGGCCAGCAGGGGCCACGGAAGTGGAAATCCAGCAACTAATTCAGGATAATGCTCGCTCGGGTGATGTGATTATCTACACAGATGGTTCGGTGTTGAGAGGTAGGAGAAGTGTCTGGGGTTTCTTGGCAAAGGCTAATGGTTGGTTTGGTGCAGGAGAGCCTGGCATATGATACCACAACATCTAGCTTACGAATGGAGGTGGGGGAGGTCAGTGCAGCTTTCCGCTGGATTGAGAATACGAAAAAAGCACACGCCATGATTGTAACTGACTCAGAAAGCATGCTGAGTAGGGTGAGGACAGGCAAGCTTCGTGCAGAGTGGCTTGCTTCGCTTTGGAAGTCACGGGTGACCAACATCGTCTGGATCTTTTCTTCGGAGCATGCTGGTGTGCTTGGGAATGAACAGGTGGACAGATTGGCTGGCTTGGCAAAACTTGGTGGAGTATTGATGCATGACAAAGCAGATGTGGTTGCGACCTTGTGGGAGCACGTGTACACCTCGGAGTAGCAAATGAATCACCATGGTCTGGCAAGAATGCGACAGCGATGGGTGACGAGGGGGTCTGGCCGACGATCGACGCTTAGAGGAAAGTCGAGACGGACATATAATCAGATTGCTACTGGTACTATTAGTGTTGGAACTCTTCGCTGGCTGCTGGGGGTGGGGACGGAGTGCAAATGGAAATGCCCCGAATGCTGTGATGTCGGTTTTTAAATCAATCAATCAATCAATCAATCAATCAATCAATAGATTTATGTATTGTTAAGACTAAATATAACGAACGTAAGTCATTGTTAGGTCTTCACAAGATCAAACCAGTCCTTACGAGGACTAAATATAACCAAAATTAGTCCTTATGAGGCCTAAATAAGAGTAATGTAGACCGTCATTATTCGGTAGATGTTTGAGGCTCACATCTCTTATATATTATTACTGATTATTGACTTTTCGCCTCAAAGGGTGTTAACTCCTGAATGCCTGTTATCGAGTTTTAACTCTTATCGATTTTTCTGGCTGATCGCTGGTGTTGGTTGACGTTGTGTGTTAGTGGTCAAGTGACTCATCCCGGTGTAGGGGAGGGTAGGTAAATTGGGCGTGGTGGGGTGGTCTAGTGACATTGTGTGTACAACAGTAGTATGTTCCGTGCAAACTAAGTCGATTTTCAGGCGCAGAACCTTTATTTTTTACTATATAAAACGTCTACCACCGTAAGTGAAACGTCACAAAACTGCACCTACGGGGACCAGATTATCAAGGGATGCAACTCATGAATAAATAAGCGAGTGTTCTTACACTATTACCTCTCTTTTTATGTTGCGAATTTTATATTTTTACCACCACCTCGCCTGGGTCGTTCTTGTAAGACTGTTTCAACGCGATACACTTGCTTGTCTCCGACGAGTTGTATTTCTTCTCGGTAAAATGAGCCTTGGAGTTCCTCCTCTGAATCATTCTTTAGCACATACGTCACAGGACTTGTCTGGTTTATACGACTGACGGTAAACAGTTCTTCTGTCCACGAGGGCATATACCCCTTTTAAAAAGGCTGTTTGGGTTGAACCAGTCGGACTCGATCGCCGGCTGTATTCCATGTCATCGCAGCCTACCATAATATATGAAGAAATGTCTTGTCTCTTCAGTTATATGCGCCTAGCACCATATATCCCTTTATTATACTAATATTGTTAGGTTATCCATACGCCTACTTTGAAAAACACAACGAAAATGTAAAAGATTATCATAAAGCCACTTATCATTAGCGGCTTGTCACATGTTGACCTGGTTGCTGCTCACAGAGAATGGTACTTCTATACGACGAATGCTGACCGTCTTATACACGCTATTTGCTGACGTAGAATGACTCAGTAGAATATTATGCACTGTATGGGCATGTGACCGGATGCGACTCCGGATGCGACTCCATCTTTGACCGGTTGAGTCATCAGCCACGTGTTCCACGTGTATCGTTATGCATGTCACTGGCTGAATCGCCATCTTTGACCGGCTTTAGCCACTTGTTTCGATTGTATCCCTTAGACATGTGACCGGAAGCATCACCATATTCGATCGGATGTGACTATTACCCAAGTGTGACCGGATACAGCGCCATTTTTGATCGGCTTTAGCCAGCGAGCACGCGGTCTTGTTGTGTTATTACCACATGTGCTCGGATGCGACGCCATCCGATGTGACCATTACCCGTGTGTCTCGACTGTATCGTTATACGGTCAGTACGCTCTGAGTAATCTTCCGGTTTTCCCTAAAGACATGTCTGAACACGTTCACGTACGATCACCCCCGCCGACATAACCCCGTGATGAGTCACCCAGTCGGTCACCCTCAGATCAGCCACCTATGAGTTCAATCTTTAGACTTTAATATGAGACTTAACCTCCAGCTATTACCAAGGAACAGACGTATTTATCTAGCCACCTCGCCACCCCTTAACAATTATCAGAAGCACCTATCTAGCCTTCTTCCACTCACCCCCCTAACAACGAATTTCACCAAGCTATACCCGCTGCAATCAATAATACCGATCATCTTCACTTTTTTAAGGTTTTCATTTGTAACCCGTATTTACACCACTACGACCCTCTACAGAACACTAATATCCGCTATCCACCCCTTACCAACGAATTTCGCTAAGCTATACCCGCTACAATCAATAATATCGTTCATTTTTACTTTATTAGGGTTTTCATTTATAAACTGTGCGATGATAGTGTTTACATCACTACGATACACTACAGATCACTAATAACCGCTATCCACCCCTTACCAACTAATTTCGCTACGCTATACCCGTTTCCACTCACCCCCCTAACAACGAATTTCACCAAGCTATACCCGCTGCAATCAATAATACCGATCATCTTCACTTTTTTAAGGTTTTCATTTGTAACCCGTATTTACACCACTACGACCCTCTACAGAACACTAATATCCGCTATCCACCCCTTACCAACGAATTTCGCTAAGCTATACCCGCTACAATCAATAATATCGACCGCTTTTACTTTTTAACTGTGCGATGATAGTGTTTACATCACTACGATACACTACAGATCACTAATAACCGCTATCCACCCCTTACCAACTAATTTCGCTACGCTATACCCGCTACATTCAATAATATCGACCGCTTTTACTTTTTAAGGTTTTCAATTGTAACCCTATGATGATAGTGAACAAGCCATTGTGACCCTCTACAGATCTCTAGTAACCGTTACCCACCCATTACCAATGCTTTTCACTAAGCTATACCCGCTAAAATCAATACTATCGGCCATTTTTACTTTTTAAGGTTTTCATTTGTAACGTGTGTGATGATAGTGTTTATCCCACTACAGCCCTCTACAGATCATTAATAAACACTACCCACCCCTTATCAACGAATTTCACTAAGATATACCCGCTAAAATCAATAATATCGGCCATTTTTACTTTTTAAGGTTTTCATTTGTAACTCGTGTGATGATGGTGTATAGGCCACTGTCACGAATTTGCAGCCTTTACTTCCCAGAACAATTTTCGGTTCACTTTTGATGGGCCATGTAGAGGATCAACAGTCGAACAAAACTGTTTTCTCTATATTCAAGGCTATACTGTCTTGACGTAAGCTTGCAAAACCTGCAAGTAAACAAACCACCAGGAATGGCTTTCTATCTGGGAAGTTAATTTGACACCAGTACCGGTCACCCCCAGAGGTTATCAATCCAGCCAGACGGAAGGGCAGACTCAGGGGACTGAATAGTAATTAAAACCAACCAGGCATGACGCAAGCAAACCTGGTTTACCAACAGAGTTGTAAACTGGCTGTTGACCATGAGAACCTAATTTTTCCCTTGACATGACACCTGATAAGCATAGCTAGGAAATCGCCCAACCGCGATGGCTGACCCCATCTGGTAGAGACTAGAGGCGCAAGGTGTGAAATCACTGATAAGACTCAGGGGGCTAATAATGGTCAGATCCACAGGTGTGAAGGCTAGTGCGCATGCAGAAAGAATTTTTATGACTGAACAGACTTGGAGATAATTGCAATTAACGTCAGGGGGAGATAAGAAGAATTTATGAATGGAATTCCTGGGAGATAAGTGTCTACTGCTAGGCTAGGTATAAAAACCCACGATAGACCTGTTCCCTTTAGATTAAGTCTGACTTCAGAACAGGTAGGCAGCCAGCTCAATGTTTGTAGTCATATGCATGATTAATATGTTGGCTTCTAGGAAGGATTTCTTAGTAACTATGCAACAGTCTTTTAGACATATGAACTTTCAGTCTATATCTGACCTAGGTTATTTTCAAGAACTATCATTGTCAAGTTAATTGAGTGTGCACTATTATTTCTAAGTTCTGTGTTCAATATCATTGTGCTTTAAGTGTTACTCTTCTGAGAAGTAGAAACTTATGGAAGGAGATCTTGTCTAGATATACTTTTAGGTGTCTTGGTAGATGCTTGTCATTTCTTTGTACACTATCCTAGTTGCCTTTTGGTGTGTGCATTTGTTGTACAGAATATAGTCAACTGACTATTTCTTTAATTCTTACAACAGCAGTAACTAAGTGGTGATTAAACCGGGCAGATCAGCAAATATGGCTGGTCTGTGTGGTCACTTCAATAAGACTTGTTGAATATCTCATTTTGTAGCTATACAATATTAGTACTCATTAATAATGCCTGATGCTATTATGTTGAGTATCATTAGATGTCCATCTTGAAGTAATATAATGTTTACGGATATGTTGGATGTATGTATGTGTAATTTCATATGAATATACGATGCTAGGAATATGCTTCGTACATATTCTTTTTGTGTATATACGTCTCATTTCGTATACATACAAACTAACTAGTGCATTATGCTATGATGTTAAAGTATCATAATATGTCTAGTTTAATCAATATGTTTATGTGTATTGGATGTTTGATATATTGATTTGTCATATGCAAACCTACCAATATGAAGTGTTATGCTATTGTCTGCGCATTGGCACATTGGCCAACGATTGTATTGGAAGCAGAGGTGTAATGGTACAGACATTACCCACAATTGGTATAGGGTATATGGTGCTAAACTTTCTCAGTGTATTGTGGGCGTGCGTTCGCGGTAATGCATGGAACCCTGGCACAGCTACTGGTCACTGCTTATAAGCCCGGATGATCAGGCATTATTATAATACCATTACCGACACTGTGAGCTGCTAAACCAACTTTGGACGGAGCGGCTGTACGACAGAATTTCTGTTTTAGCGACGTGGACATGGGCGGCAGAAATGTAATCATTACAGGCGTGTGAGACAATTGAAAAGCCCGTCCCAGACTAAAGACAGTAGGGAGAAGGAGGATGGTGAACACAGTAGAGCTGGAAGATAAACTTGGCCAGACTGGTCATTGTATTTGTGTTTACTAGAATATGTTTTACTTAAGATTGCGCTGATGTAGAACTAGATATAACACATTCTTGATTTTCTTTCAAGCTCTCAGAAGGAGCACCTATGTTACAGATCTCAAGAACGAGTGAAGACTAGGTAGAGCTAGGACTGGCATGAGTCAGAATACCGGCAAGCTGTTTCTTTTTGTTGCTACTGGAGAGTGGGGATCTGGACCACAGATCCAGATAGTTCAAGTAAAAGTTATGTAATGTTTGTCATCAATATCAATATGTATATGATTTCATCATCCTCATATTGAACCATCAGATGTCTATGATTATGATTAATAAATAAATGTTGTAGTATTGTAACTCATAGTTCGGTCGTTATATTTTAATTCCAATTGTGCATACGTGTTGTGTGTGTACATTGGTGGGGGTTCACTTACACACCAAGGAAAGGAGCAGTCAGGGAGAAAAACCTGTACTAGGATAGTTGTCCTTAAACTTTAATTCAGACGCAAAAATCTATCTTAGCTAACCTTCTCTTTCCCATTCCTTGGCGAATATTCAGCACAGTTCATTTCATTTTGTAACGAGCCACTTGGAGCTGTACGTTGGATATTCATGGGCCTAATCTATAGTTCAGCCATATAGATTTTGTCCCTAGTCAGTTTCTGACTATTTGGGGTTGCTCGGCAGTAACTAATACTTTCACCTAGCCGGTGGGGCACCCCGACTTCTGACAGCCACTACGACCCTCTACAGATCATATAACCGCCATATTTACATTTTTACTTATAAGTTTTTCATATGACGCCTGTCATGTCTCGAGGTTCGAACCGCCTAGTCCTATCTCACACGCCGACACCCGCGCTCCACCCCTGAGCTAGCCCCTTTGACCACCCCGAGGAATTGCACTGTAACCATAAGCTTTACACAGGCCCAATGGAATGATGATAGTGTTATGCCCGACACAAATACATATAAAGAAAAAAGACGAAAAACGGAGAAGAAACCGAGGAAGAAGAGCACTGTAACCCTAACACAGCATCAATCGTTTGATGATAGTGCTTAAGCATCACCCACTACAACTAATACTATCAGCAATTATTAAATTTAAAAATATAAAATTCGCAAAAAAAAAAAGAAAAGGTAATAGTGTAAGAACACTCGCTTATTTATTCATGAGTTGCATCCTTTGATAATCTGGTCCCCGTGGGTGCAGTTTTGTGACGTTTCGCTTGCGGCGGTAGACTTTTTATATAGTAAAACAAATTAAGGTGTTTCGCCTAAAAAACGACTTAGTTTTCACGTAACATACTACTTACAACATAAAAGTACAACATAAATCTTTTAAATAACAACGATCAAAGAAAGTATATAATTTTAATAAAGGGAAAAGATATATAGACAGGCAGTACAATGAATATTGAACATTAAATAGTTAGATGAGGAGAAGATGTGGTGGTGACGTTACACTAATTTAATTTAGAAAAGTGACCGCTTGGGGTGTAAGATGGACGGTGATATATATATATATATATATATATATATATATATATATATATATATATATATATATATATATTCTTCTTCTTCAGCGTTCCGGGCCATTGAGGTTCTTTGCTGCAGATACAATCCGTCTCCATTCGTCTCTCTGGTGGACCTTCTCTTGCCAGTCGTTGATTCCAAGTGCCTGTAGGTCTGTATATGTATTATCTCTCCACCGCCTTCTTGGTCTACCTCGGGGTCTACGGTCATTTATTTCCTGAGTGTAAGCGAGTTTTGTTTCCCTATTATCTTCCATTCTTTCTATATGCCCCAGCCATTGTAGTCTATTAGCCTTCATGATACCAGTGATTAGCGGGGACTTAAACAGATCATAAATGTCTTTGTTACTTCTTCTTTTCCACTCTCCACTTTGTGTATCCCTAATGGGTCCAAAGATGCGTCTTAAAATTTTGTTCTCAAAGGTTTGTAACAAGGCTTTGTGCGGCGCTTTCGGTGGGTCGCCCTGCGGAAAGAGACCAAGCCATGTGGGATAAAACCCGGGTCAATGAAGTCTTTCTGGTGACTGCCGTTTCCATCAACGATGAACTGTATTTTTTGTGGAAGACTTTTGTGTTTGCATTCTGGCGGCGGCTTTATGCACAGTGTACCTGTGCGGGCTGTTGGCTTGCCGACACTTCTGTCTATTCCATTGTTCACATAGGGCAGTGAGGAGCATTTTGTGTGATATTCACTGGCACAGGAACGGAGCAATATGGGGACGACCCGTTGCCGTGAAGTTGGAACCGCGACTAACTAACTAACTAACTAAGGCTTCGTCTCCTTTCGTTGTACTCCAGGTTTCAGAGCCATACAGCACAACTGGTCTGATCAGTGTTTTGTATATTGTGATTTTGGTGTTACGAGATAGCGCCTTTGATTTTAGTAGAAGGTGTAGTGCATAGTATATCTTATTTCCAGAGTTGATTCTAGTTTGTATTTCTTCCCTTATGATGTTGGAGCAGTTGAAGATTGTACCCAGGTATTTGTATGTTTCCGTTCTTTTAATGGTCATATTATCTATTTGTATGTGGCCAGAGTTTTTAGCCATTCCGTCTCTTGAAATTACCATATATTCTGTCTTATCTTGGTTGATAACCAGCCCCATCTGTTGGGCTTTTTCCTTTAAGTGAGTCAATATTTCCAATGTCTTTTGTTCACTTTGCCCTATAATATCTATATCATCTGCATAACCAAGCAGCTTGGATGTTCCTCCAATATCACATTCCTCCTTTACTTTCCTCACAACTTTCTCTAGAGCCAGATTGAAGAGTAGCGGCGATAGTGCATCACCCTGTTTCAAGCCAGATGTTATTTGGAAGGGGTCTGATTTCCTGCCTTTAAATGTTACTATATTATAAGTGTCTTCCATGCATAGTCTGGTAATGTTGATTAACTTCCTTGGTATTCCAAATTCCTGCATAGCATTCCATAGACTATTCCTATGGACACTATCATAAGCCTTTTTAAAATCCACAAAAATGTTATGGAGATCTCTTTTATATTCCCAATTTTTCTCGGCTATGTGTCGTAAGATAAATATCTGATCTATTGTTGATCTGTTTTGTCTAAAACCCGCCTGGTAGTCACCTAATATGTCTTCTGAATATGGTTTTAGTCTATTTAGTAATACTGCGGATAGTATATTATAGCTTGTGGACAGTAGTGATATTCCTCTATAATTTCCACATTGGGACTTGTCTCCTTTCTTAAAGATAGGTATCAATAATGACTCTTTCCAGTCATGGGGTAATTCTTCTGTCCTCCAGATTTTTATTATTAGTTCGTATAGCTTTAGATGTATATATATTTGGATGGTGCTTTTCGCTTGGACAGATACGTTTGGTGAAGAATGATCCATTCATAGATCCATTTACCGGCTCAAATTCTTCTTTGCCGTTCCCTCTCGAAGTATCTATCCGCCTCATATTTTTCTCAATATATATATATATATATATATATATATATATATATATATATATATATATATATATATATATATATATATATATATATCAATCATGTGCCATGCCGGAAAGCGTGGGCGGTCATGATTCGCAATTTCACTCGATCACCAGAGTCTATATACCAGTATATATATATATATATATAAACAAATAAAAAGGCGTGAGATTAACGACTTAAGATGGTTGGGGTGTCTTGGTGGGTATTGTATAGAGACCGGTTTTCTATCTTCAAACGATCAAGCTCAGATGCAGATTCGGTCACTACGATATTACACTGATTTTTGAACCAGAAGACATACCAAGGGCTTGCCTCGATGTCTTCGTTTGGTCGTCCCAGTTTTGCAGTGCTTCTGAGATTGACCTTAAAACATTGCTAATCTACGAGTGACAACGTATGGTAAGACTCAGAGAGAGAGAGAGAGAGAGAGAGAGAGAGAGAGAGAGAGAGAGAGAGAGAGAGAGAGAGAGAGAGAGAGAGAGAGAGAGAGAGAGAGACCCAGACATATTTGCAGCTAGACAGATAGAATCACGCATACACATACAAGCGTGCATATTCACGCACACACACAGTAGATATATATAATCAGACATTATAGAGACATTTCACGAGAACCGCTATCGAGTTTGTCCCTGTACACAAAGCGTGATTGTGGCTTATCCCACACAAGATTTCCAGACCAGCGTTGGTGACTGATAGTTGATAAATATGTGTGAATATTAACTCTTTGTCGGCGAATTTTCTGTTTTGTAGCCGAATGTTTACGTGGACCGTGTTACCTACACCATAGTAATGTGGTTAGAAACCGGTGCATCTCACGCGAATGTAGTGAGTTCGATCTCCGCCGGGTTTATCGATCATCGAGATGCAGGGCGATCACCGCGAGCGCAGGTGCGGGGACGGACGGACGGACGCAGCCACAGGTTTTCATATATTACAGTGGAAGAGTTAATACCCTTAGATAACGTTGATATACTTATCCCCCCCCCCCCCCCACCCCCCTACATGGTGCAGATTTTAAGACTTGATTCCAAAACAAAAATTCCAAAGTTGGCCTCGTTCAACCTGCCTCTTTCAGCTGTGGTTAGAATTGAGGACCGTGGTTTTTGAGGGTTTTTACCCTGTTTTTGTCTTGTGCGATCTTACGAGTGAGTCTTACCTCGGACTGGTTACATAAGCGTTTGTGTCTGTGACGTCAGCTGAGGGATTGATGGGCCGGCAAGTTTTCCTTTGAGTCTTTCTCCTCTGGTGATTTTGTTTGTCAGTGTTGGCTTGGATGGTGCTTGTCGCTTGGACAGATACGTTTGGTGGAGAATGGCGATTCATAGATCCATTTGCCGGCTCATATTCTTCTTTGCCGTTCCCTCTCGAAGTATCTATCCGCCTCATATTTTTCTCAAAACTCCAAGGGAGTTAAGGTTTCTTTGTCTTTCTTGACTACGGTTGTCTTCACGTGTGTCGGTTTCCTCCTCTGGGCTTTCTTCTTCAGGTGTTTGGCTGGCTTCTGGTTTCCCCTAGAGCTGCTTGGGCATCGTGGCTGGACTACTGACTTAAGCTTGCTGTTTCTGATTGGTCTGTGGTTTGGCTCCATCATGCGTCTTTTTGCCTCCTTTTTTGTGCAGTGTCTTTAGAAGCTTTTTGATATTTTTTTGTTGGGTTTCATCTTGCGGCTTCTCTGTGTTCTATTTCGTGTGTTCTGCTGGTGTGGTTTGGGTTGGCTCCCTTTCAATTTTTATCATTTCTCTCTTCACTTTGATGCCTCACAGAATCTCTTCATTCTTCTTTGTCGTCTGCAACATGTGCTCCACTTCTTGTTTGATGTTTTGTTGGATCTCCTTTACTTCAGCAAGCAGTTTTTCATTGTCACTGGTTGATGCTGGTGTTTGATGTAGCTTGACTTGTTTCTTTAACTCGTCAATCTGGCTTTGTAGTTGTGATCTTTCCGCTTGCGAGATGCATGTGTGGCTGTCTCGCACCTCTGCATTGCTTCCTTATAAGTTATATGGTGTCTTTGTGGAAATGGCGATCTGTAAGACGTCTCTGTGTCTTTGGAGGTACGGACAGCTCAAGTATCTTGCTGCAAGCTCACCCGGCAGTTGGCGCACTTTCTCTTGCTGTTGGGTGCTCGGAAGTCCTTGTCCTGTTTGGCCAGCGGACACTCCTTGAAGGCGTGGTGATCGGCGCAGTATTGACAGATTTCTGTCTGACTGCGACCTGCTGTGGCCGGCCCTCTGACATCTGGAACATTGAGTGATTCTTGGTATGAATCTTTCCGGTTGTAGTACTGTCTGGTTGATCGATACTTGGCTTGGTATCTCACTACCCTCAGTTATCACCACCGCCAGCGTAGTAGGGATCTTGGAGTACGTTATGATTCGCTCCGCCTTCAAGATTAAGATGTGTAAGATTCTCTTCTTGTAGCTGCTTCAGGATTTCTTCGTCTGACAACTCCACTTGAATACGTTTTACAACCTATCTGACTGTCTTTGAGTCTGTGTCTCCGACTCTGGTGTCTTTCTCCTCCTTCTTCTCAGCTGTCTTGGCTTTTGTCTGTGGTGGGTTGTCTTCGATCTTCTTGTAGGTGGCTTCAGTAGTAACTGTAGTTTCGGGTTCATTGTTGCAGCTGACATGTAGGTTCTCTCCACTCGTCTTCTTTAGGGTTTTGGCGGCTCCCACGCTGCACATCTTGTTAGTCTGTTGTTTCTTGGTGTTGGCCTCACAGCGTGACATTTTCCTCCCCCTATCAGGCTTCTTGAACTGTTCAGGTAATTTGTTCTTGATAGCGCTCGCAGCAGTTGCGAATGATGTGTGAAAAGGCGAGATTTTATGTGGTGCTAGACTTTTTATATAGTAAAATATGACGTCACCTATGACGTATTTCACCACATTTACTAACCGTTTTGGGCATTTCCTATACTACACGGAGCAGAGTGTAACATATAAATATCTGATCCATGGGTCTTAAAACCCTTATTTTCGGGGGAAAGGGGAGGGGGGGGGGGTAAACTGACCGCTGATTGTTAAAAGGGGCAGCGTATAGTGTAGTGTCTTAAGTGTTATAGAATCATCATCACCCCTCTGCTGTGTGTCCACCGTGACGAGGTAGAGGGGCTTGTGCGTCCCAATGACCCCAAGAGCTATGCCGACAGTAGCACAGCTACTGGTAGGGCCACCCATGTCGGACAGGTCAAGGGAGAGGGACCAGACGAAGAGACACACAAACCTGCTGCCTTGTAGGTAGACTGGGGACAGTCAAAGGCTAGGGAAAGCATCCCGAATAAATGCTTGTCGAAATCGGATGTACTGAGCCACAGGCTTGACAAAGCAGTGCAACGTAAAACCTGCTGCCTTGTAGGTAGACTGGGGACAGTCAAAGGCTAGGGAAAGCATCCCGAATAAATGCTTGTCGAAATCGGATGTACTGAGCCACAGGCTTGACAAAGCAGTGCAACGTAACTTAATTCATGATGTCACAAATCAAAATTAATCGTTATGGTGCTAATCCCGTGAAGTCCCATCAGGCGGCGATAGTGCCGGGCCCCCTGCCTCGAGGGGGTCCACCCATGACTACTGGTGGTCACCTTCCCCTGTGCTGTGGAGTCAAGGCACAGAGGAGTAGGTTAAGAGCTATTGACCAAATACCCCGGAAACTCAACATACTACAGTGGAATGCCGAAGGAGTTTACAAGAAGAAAGACTCCCTAACACAGCGTCTTCATAAAGATAGAATAGATGTGGCATGCATTCAAGAGACACACCTCAACGCCAATCACAAATTCTCAGTCAGAGGATATCAGGCCACACGTTTCGACCGTGAAGGACACAAAGGAGGAGTTCTAATACTTACACGAAATACAATACCTTGCAGCGAAGTATCTGTGATCTCTGACAACCAAACGGAAATTATAGGTGTTGATATAATGATAAAGGACGTGAAAATAAGAATCTACAATCTGTATAGCCCAGCAGATAAGGACCTTACACTCTCAAACATGAAAATAACTGACACAAACTGCATTATTGTCGGAGACTTTAATAGCCGTTCAGAAAGATGGGTGTCGTGGAATGCCGCCTTAACATCCCAGAATATTTTTCTCGGTCTCCAAATTTGAGAGGCCAAATTGAGAAAGAATGAATTAATCACGCTACTCCAAAATTATCTAGTCGTGAGGTAAGATTATTCACAAAAAGCCTCTAGCCATGACGTAAGCTTGCAGATGGCAAGTAAAATGGCAACTAGATAATTAGTATACACCTTGGGAAACTGCTGACCCAGACTTGCTGAATCAACAATGAAGGGGCCATGGACTGTGTAATTAAAACCGACCAGGCATGACACCTGATAAGCATAGGTAGGAAATCGCCCAGGTGTGAACAACATTGACCCAGGGAGAGATAATTGCCCCAGGGCTGTAAACAAGCCCCGTCCACTCTGACTGGCAGACTCGGGAATGTGTGAAAACAGATCTGATAAGACAATTAACACGGGGCCTGTAGACTGTACCAGACAGAGAGGAGCAAGGTGTGATGGCCAGGTTGCGGGGATAATTGCAATTACCGTCAGCGGGAGATAAGAAGAATTTATGACGGGAATGCCAAAGAGATAATAGTGTCTCAGACACTGTCTGCTAGACTCAGCTTAAATAAGGGTCCCTAGCCTGTTTTATGTTAGATTAAGTCTGACTTCAGAACAGGTGAGACAACCAGCTCGTTTTGTATGATTCTTAGGTTGCTAGATTTAACTAGGAGAATTATTTCTTAGTAACTAGTCCCTTAGTAAGTCTCTTAGTTTCTTAGATGGATGGACCGATTTTCAGTCTATATCTGATCTAGGTTATTGCAAGAACTATCATTGTCGTAGGTTACTTGAGTGTTCTTTCTGAGTTCTGTGGTCAATATCATTGTGCTGTAAGTGCTACTCTTCTGAGAAGTAGAACCTTATGTAAGACAGATCTTGTCTAAGTATACTTTTAGGTGTCTTGGTAGATGCTTGTCATTTCTTTGTACACTATCCTAGTTGCCTTTTTGGTGTGTGCTTTTGTTGTACAGAATATAGTCGACTGACTATTTCTTTAATTCTTACAACAGCAGTAACTAACTAGTGCATTATGCTATGATGTTAAAGTATCATAATATGTCTAGTTTAATCAATATGTTTATGTGTATTGGATGTTTGATAAATTGATTTGTCATATGCAAACCTACCAATATGAAGTGTTATGCTATTGTCTGCGCATTGACACATTGGCCAACGATTGTGGTGGAAGCAGAGGTGTAATGGTACAGACACTACCCACAATTGGTATATGGTGCTAAACCTTTTTCATCATATGGTGGAGGGTAATGCATGGAAACCTGGCACAGCTACTGGTCACGGCTTGTAAGCCTGGATGATCAGGCATTATTATAATACCATTACCGACCCTGTGAGCTGCTAAACAAACATTGGACGGAGCGGCTGTACGACACAGAATTTCTGTATTAGCGACATGGACATGGGGCGGCAGAAATGTAATCATTACAGGCGTGTGAGACAATTGAAAAGCCCGTCCCAGACTAAAGACAGTAGGGAGAAGGAGGATGGTGAACGCAGTCGAGCTGAAAGATAAACTTGGCCAGACTGGTCATTGTATATGTTTGTGTTATGATATGTTTTAATTAGGATTGCGCTGATGTAGAACTGATATAACACATTCTTGACTTTCTTTCAAGCTCTCACAAGGAGCCCTATGTTATAGATCTCAAGACTAGAGACTACTGACTAGGAGTGTCAGGACTGGCAGGATCGCCAGACTACCGGCAAGCTGTTTCTTCTTTTGTTGAGTCTACTGGAGAGTGGGGATCTGGACCACTGTTCCAGATAGATCGAGTAACAAGTAAAGTTACGTAATGTTTGTCATCAATATCAATATGCATATGATTTCATCATCCTCATATTGACAATCATCCTATGTCTGTTGTTATTAGCAAATAAATGTTGTAGTATTGTAACTCATAGTTCTGTCATTATATTTTTTCCAATTGTGCATACGTATTGGTGTGTACATTGGTGGGGGTTCACTTACACACCAAGGAAAGGAGCAGTCAGGGAGAAAACCTGTACTGAGATAGTCGTCTATACTAATATATTTAGACTTAAAACATCTATCTTAAGCTAACCTTCTCTTTCCTAGTCCTTGGCGAATATTCAGCTCAGTTCATTTCAATTTTGTAACGAGCCACTTAGAGCTGTACGTTGGATATTCAGGGCTTAATCTGTAGTTCAGCCATATAGATTTTGTCCCTAGTCAGTTTCTGACTATTTAGGGTTGCTCGCCAGTGAATAAATACTTTCATCTAGCTGGTGGGGCACCCCGACTTATGACAATGGGGATACCCAGATACTGACAAAAGAGAAGAATTGGAGGACTGGGAAATAGACTCAAATCTCCATCTACTCAACAAAGCGGATGACACACCGAGCTTCTACTCCAGAAGATGGCTTACCACGTCTACTCCAGACTTAGCTTTCTGCACAGGAGACATCCTCCACAAAATTGATCGCCATGTGCTGGACCAATTAGCAGGTAGTGACCACAGACCAATCAAGCTTGTAATGAATATGGAGTATGTTCCACAGGAGCAAAAGCCCTTGCCCCGCTGGAATTACAAACGAGCAGATTGGGACAGATTTGCCATACTAACAGACAAATATTGTGAAAACATAAATACACGATATGGCAACATAAAGCAAATGGTGGAAAGTCTAAACAGAGCGATAATACAGGCAGCCACGGAGTTCATTCCAAGAGGAGCGAGGAAAAATTACAAACCATACTGGACTGAAGAACTACAAAGTTTGGAGGACAAAGTTGAAGATGCCAGGAAGACAGCAGAGAGAGAACAAACAATTGAAGCGAACATCTCTCTCAAAGCCATCTCAGCAAAATATAAAAGAACAGTAAATCAAACAACAAGAGATTGTTGGAGGGAAAAAACAGAAAACCTGAATTTTGACAGGGATGGAAACTAGTGAAAGCCATGAACAATGAAGGACCTAGCAACAAACAAATAACAATTAAACAAGGAAATGCCTTGCTTACAGGAAAAAAGGCTGCAAATGCACTAATGGAACACTATGCAAATGCAAACCACATTGATATTACAACCGAACAGAAGAAAGCAATCAAAGATAAACAGATACATCATACAAATACAGAGACAGCAGCAGAATATATGATGGCAAATCTAACAATGGAAGAAATGGAACAGGCAATGAATACCATAAAAAAGAAGAAATCACCAGGAAAGGATGGAATCACAAATGAAATGCTAATAGGACTAGGCACTAAGGCAAAAAAGAAACTACTAGCAGTCCTAAATTACAGCTGGAAGAGGGGAATAGTCCCACAGGCATGGAAAGAAGCTATACTAATACCAATCCCAAAGAAAGGAAAAGACCTGGAAGAACCAAATGGCTATCGACCTATCAGTCTACTTAGCTGTGTAGGAAAATTAATGGAACGCATTATCAATGGCAGGCTAACATGGCATCTGGAAGAAAACAAACTCTTAACACCACACCAAGCAGGATTCAGAAAGTACAGATCCACTGAAGATCAAATAACCTATATAGCTCAGGAAATAGAGGATGCCTTCCAAGAGAAAAAGCACACACTAGCAGTCTGGATAGATTTAGAAAAAGCATTTGATAAAGTATGGAAGGAAGGACTGAAAGTAAAACTGCAAAACATGCATGTTTGTGGAAAAATGTATAAATGGATCAGCCACTACCTTGAGAACAGAACTGCCAGGACAAAAGTACAAGGAAAAACCAGCAAAATGATGCTGTTGGAGCAAGGTGTCCCCCAAGGAGGAGTTCTTTCACCAACATTATTCCTAGCATATATAAACGACATCACAGAAAATTTTCCAGCCAGAGTACACACATCATCCTTTGCAGATGACCTAGCCATATAGACATCTGAAGAATATATTAGTACAGCTAACAGCAGAATACAGCAAGCCTTATTAGCACTAGAGGACTGGTCAAAATCATGGCTAGTGAAGATAAGTGAGGAGAAAACAACATGCACAGTGTTCTCCCTCTCAAATAAAACTCAACAACCTAAGCTGGTATTGAATGGAAAAATATTGCGCCATGAAGAAAATCCAAACTATCTCGGAGTCACCTTTGATCGTCGCCTGACATGGAAAACACAGGTTGAGAAAAATCGAACAAGAGCAAGGCAAAGAATGGCAATCATGAAAAAGCTTGCTGGTACAACGTGGGGAGCAGATGAGAAAGTTCTCAAGAAGTTATATACTGGACGGGTGAGGCCAGTACTGGAATATGGCATTGCAGCTTGGGCAACAGCAGCTAAGTCAAACTTTAACAAAATAAGTAGAGTCCAAAATCAAGGAATGCGAATCATAACTGGAAGCCTGAAGACAACGCCTATTAATGAACTTGAAAAGATCACTTGTTTACAACCAATGCAGGATAGAAGAGATAGCAGAGCCCAGCAACAAGCAGAAAAATTTAGAAGATTGACAGACCACCCTATGTATAAAAGGTTTAGTGGTTTTGGAAAGGGACGACTGAAGCGTAGCAACTTTGTAGAAACTGCAAAACGAAAAATTAGGGCAGATCCCATACTTAACATATCAACAGTCAAACCTATTTACAATGCAGACAAGTTCCCAGCTTGGAGACAGCAGCAACTGCCTGAGATGATAGAAAACATTCCTGGTATTGAGAAAAAGAACACTCAGCATGAAACCGAAAGAAGAGAAATAACCCTAAACTACATAAAAGAACATTCATTACCCAAGCAGCAATTGGACCCATGCATATACAGATGGATCAGCCAAAAATTCAATAGAGAATGGAGGAGGAGGAATTCTCCTAAATTTAAAAAATGGAGTGAAAAAAACACATTCAGTGGCAACTGGAAAGTTTTCGAGTAACTTCAAAGCGGAGGTAGAAGCTCTGAAAACTGCAGCAGAAATGCTCTTGATGGAGGAAAATAAAGAGAAGCAAATAGCTATCTTCACAGATGCAAAGTCAGCTGTCTCAATACTGAAGAGCAATAACAGCACAGAAATAGCTGACCTAAGAGCAGCACTCCATGGTCTATGCCAGAAATCCAAAAAAGTTGTAATACAGTGGATCCCATCACATTGCAGTATACCTGGAAATGAAGAGGCTGACAGACTGGCAAAAGAGGGCGGACGACTACCACAGCCTGACATAGACATAACCTATAACGAGGCAAAGAGGTTGATAAAAAGCACCTATAGAACCAAATGGGAATCAGAGCATCCAGGCCACCAGAAGGATGATGCATATTACAAACTCGACAGAAGAGAACGAGTAGCAATCTTCAGACTCCGCACAGGACATAACAGGCTGAAATACCACTTGTTCAATAAACTAAAGATAGGAGATACCGATGAATGTAATTGTCGAACTGGAAAAATGACAGCAAAACATTTGCTTCAGGATTGCCCAATATATGCAGAACAGAGAAAGATATTTTGGCCCACACCTGCTTCATTTGAGGACAAGCTCTATGGAGATATCAACAAGCTCAAGTTGACCGTAGCTTACTTTAACTACATACAGGTTGACATTTAAAGGTGTATGAAGAAGTATTCAGACTGCCACACTTCATACCACAGGTATGTCGGTTACAAAAGCCTCCCAGAGGCATGAAATGGAATATTGCTGGATAGGAGATCCATTACGTGGAAAGTCCGAACCAAAAGCTCACTGTGTGGGCTTTCAAAAAAGGTGGAAAAAGTGTCCTAGTGGCACGAAATTAAATATTGCTTGGATAGCAAATCCATTATGTGGAAAGTCCGAATCAAAAGCTCACTGTGTGGGCTTTCAAAAAAGGTGGAAAAGTGTCCTAGTGGCACGAAATGGAATATTGCTCGGATAGCAAATCCATTGTGCGGAAAGTCCGAATCGAAAGCTCACTGTGTGGATGTCATCTGCACACTGCATTCTTCTGGTTTCCGGTAGGACAGCCTATGGTGAACGGAAGGCCCAATATACGGAAGTGAGGCTAAGCAGCCATGTGCAGGACGTGACGATTCCTTGGGTGAGCCCAGTACGAGAGCGCTGTGTGTTGGCTCTGCAAGTATGGAAGCCTCCTTGGCTGGCGGGGAATGCCCATGGTCTGCCCCTGCCTTCCCTTGAGGGCTGACCAGGATCTCTTAGGCTGTTCTATATGGGCCAGCTAAGATGGGAGATAACACCACAACAGTGAGAGTCAAACGTCCTAAGAAACCCCCGGGAAGGTTAACCTGGTCAACAAATGCCCGCAGAAGTCGGATGTGTCGGCCTAACGGCGCAAGAACGCAGCTCTGCTGTAAACAGGCACAACGCAATCACATCCGAAAAAAAACTCCGGATGAACGAAGAAGAAGAAGAAGAAGAAGAAGAATCATGTGTAAGTATTTGAAAAGTGAACGTTGGTTGATTAACAGGGTTGGGGTATGGTTTAGTGTCATACATTTTATAGCCACATCATCATCATGTGTAGGCAGTTGAAAAGTGGCTGCTGGTTGCTTGAAAGGGGACGGGTATGATTAGTCTCAGAAGAAACATAATCAATAGTTGCTGCTGGTACCGAGATGTAGAAGCTTGGTAGAGTCGGGTACTGCTAGTATTGACCGCCCTCTGTGAGAGGTAAGAGTCGTTGGTTGTCAGTTTCCTTGCTTATGTTTGTATAGTAAATATGTTTCTTGAATGATGTATCTGCATAATTGGTAGTGGTCAGTGGTGTGGGGAGTGGGGGGGGGATGATGACGGTACAAAATAACTGTTCTTAGAGCTAATGTCTGTGTGAGAGAGAGAGAGAGAGAGAGAGAGAGAGAGAGAGAGAGAGAGAGAGAGAGAGAGAGAGAGAGAGAGTAGTGGCATGTTCAGTGTATAAACATCATCATCCTTTTCGTTCTTAAGAATCAAATCAAGTCAGTTTTAGCGATTCCAATCGTGGGCATCTAGCAGTATGGACTACATTAGAGTTCTGAGCTGGTCATTAGTGTGATGTATGAACATATTTATTAGGGTGGTAGATGCCGGTAGGTCGAGTGTGGGTGTCGATATACCGCTTTTCCTTTCCCACGCCTTATCGACCTTGTCTAGTGTTGGCATGATAGTAGCAGCTGTGTGTTGCTGGGTCTTCTATTGCGTTGGGTGCCTGTGACGAAACGCCATGACAGCACAAGAATGTTTCTATCATTCTCTAAAAGAATAAACTTCCACCAGAAAGAGGATAAAAACGTAAGAGAAAAATACAGAGTGACTTAGAGCCCGCACTATCATTTTTACTACATTGGTAGATCAAAGCAACGTCTGGTCTCTACATCTAAGAGATTTTCCCTTTGATGTTCTGATCAACCAGACATCGCGGAGCCAGTCAGTGGAGATTGGCGTGTTAGTTTACAATCCTGCGGTTGGAATAGGGATGACACCTAACACCTTACGGTTAACATGACCTAACGTGTAAACCAGCCACGGCAGAATGGGAGATAAGAGGGTTAGCCAGACCCGTCTGAAATAATACATGGCGGTGCTACTCAGGGGAAAACCCGTGTGATCCAAAGACGGCAATATAATGCAGGCCTAACACCTATCTAAATGTCCAGACTTTGTGGAGCCGGGACAACGTCTGTAGTTGCCACCACAAAGGAGCAATTAGGACCAGATGCTTAACACCTCACTGCAATACGGGCGGCAAAGTAAGAACACATGGCTGACACATTTTTGCCAGCAACCTAGGAAGGCTGGTGTTAACGCAGATTGGAATGTAATGACGCAACTGCATCGCCGCCAAAGCATGTTTCATTGTTTCAGGAATGTGGCGGGGCATCGGTCAATTTGATTGGCAGAAATAACTACAGTCCATGTGGAAAATAGGTGGAGTTAATGAATAGGGGAATACTAATTAGCCCGCGTGGAAACTAGCCAGGACCGGAGAGAATAAAACTATGAGCAGTGACAACAATCCTCAGACGCATTCACAATAGCATTCCTTGGATACCTACTGGAGAAATATTAACATTTCGTTCCGTTGGACTTCTGTATGAAGTATTATGATGTAATTTCCTAGCTATAACCCAGGTAATACCATTACTCTGATTAGTTTGTCTGCTAGTCTGAAGGCTTGTGTAGTTTCCTGTTTCTACATATTCTCCCAAACTTTACACTGGTGGATTTTCTATGTTACTCAGTGTTCCAGTTTCTAGATTTACTATTACACTGTGAATTTATCTTCTTCTTTCATTCACCACTTGGTTGTCTGATTTGTTGTATGTGATAATTTGGAGAAATCCATTATCCAAGCTACATGAGCGTGTGGCTTATGCATGTACAGGAGATACATTTAGATTCATCCTGTATGATGTTAAACATTGGGGAGACTGACTACTTAGGAGAAATTCCTGAGAGCTACCAGTCTCTTGATAGATCCCAATTAACTTTGATTATTTGGACCAACACTTTGAGTGCCTACCAAGATTGTGGTGAAACCACTTGGTTTGAGGAATGGCACCAGTTCACCTTGTCTGCATGATGTCTGCATGAGGACAGACATGACTTAGGACATTCAATATCCCAGACAGATGTAGGGAAGGCATTTTAATGTTCGACAGGACTGTGCGACCAGTCCTTCCGACAAGACAGTATGGATGAATCAGAAAGGGAGAGAGTAAGTCAGGTGAACTTATATGGGAAACACTCCACTACATAAATGTATGTGAATATGTATGTTTTGAGCTATAGATGTTCTAAATGGTTTTATGAATATACACATATTTATTTAGATCTGATATAGGTTTATATAACATGCCATCATATATCATCATATATTATGACTTGAATGTATGTTTATTTGAATGTATAGACATATGTGTTTGAGATGTGTAGACGTAGATACTACCCATCGCCGTTCGTTTCATTCCAGATCTCTTAGGAGCAATGGACAGTCAACAACCCATATCAGGAAGTGACTTAGCCTTGTGAAGGACCAATCTGGACTCCTTCAATCTGACAGTGAACTGCGTCTCACTGGGGGGAAGCATGACCTATGTGACCTCTTAAGTTACGTATACCATATTATAATCATCATCATTATCATCATCATTATCATATGATCATCAATAGCAATAATAAACACAGTTGTATTTTAAACTCAGTTGTCTGTATACATTCTAACTGTTGATAAATGTTTGTGTAGTTTAAATATGTACACACATTTGGAGAACATTTAGTGAGGGTTCCCACATATTGTCCAGAAGTAGGAAGTTATGTCAGGGAGGGACCTTGCCTATGCAGTCATAAGTAACCAGATTACGTTACATAGCTTAACGCCTCCTTTCTTACTTCTGGTGATACCAAGTACAGCCAAATCTATATAGATATATTCCATCTTCAATGAGCCACTTCTTGGCTGTTTTCTTGAGTATCAGGGACAGTGTCTTAAATCAGCATAACAGACATTTGTTCCACGTTTTCTCTCTGGGATCTGGAGTGGTAATTAGTCCCTTCTGACAGAGTTAGGGGATCTCAAACTGCATCCAGAACTAACCACCAGTAGAAGAAAATGATTTTGGCTGAGTGGTTGCCCATCTGGGATCTAACCCCAGCCAGTTGGTGACAGTGCCCTGCATATTATTGACTTTGTATGTTGTCGGCGAGGCTTTATTTGAAAAAAATGTGTTAGTGTCATCAACGTTGTAGGCATAAACAACAGCATAATACAGTATTTCTCATTTGGTGGTGAAATTGGACAAGAAGTGACCGCTGTTGGTTTTTTTTTTTTTTAAGGCCGGTGTTACGGGTTACAGATCGGAGGTTGCAGGTGTAGGCAAATTTCAAGAGAACTAAACAAGACAGTCAAGTTTATACAAGAAACAACATTACAGCTATAGTCAATCAATTTCACGTGAACTAAAGAACAAGACATGTATGCATCTGACGAGATGCAGTGAAATATGCCAGGCGATAAATTGTATAACCTATTCTTTGTGTGTTAATTATTCAAGTTCTTCATTGTTGACTGTTATTGTTTTTTTTGACGTGTAGATTTGTCTGTGGACATTATTATTTGTTTTTAAAGTTTACACAAAAGATTGTAATCTTAACTGTGTCTTTGATAGATAGAATTAACTGTCTCATCCTCTTTTCACTATTTGAGAGGAGCACCGTGTCAGCTGAATATCTGAGCCCTGCTTGAGAGGAGCACTGTGCCATCTGCATAGCTGAGCCCTGTTTGACAGAAAGGCCTGCCATCTACATATCTGAGAACAGCACCATGTCATCTGCATATCTGAGCTCTAGAATTGCATTTTTATCAATTATGAGTGGATCAAAACTGCCAAAAATAAATAATGATAATGATAATTAGAGACTAAGAAATCAGTGTTTGATGATTTATTGTTGTTTTTAGTGGCAAAAAGATAGTTATGTGTCCTTTACAGAATGTTGCAATCAACGCCAGCATAGTTAAGCACTTTACCATTGTTTTATGAATGGCCACAGCATCAAAATCAAAGCTAAGCACTCTCCTTCCAAAACGCCACTGCTGATTTCAAACTTATGACTCGGTGTAACTGGGAATTATGAAACAGTTGCACTCTTCCCTGGGCCACAACAACATTAACAGCATAGAGAAACTAAAATAAATAGTTGTTATTTTGTTGTGCACACTGATGAAAAATAGACTATAAATAATAAACAGTGTTGATATTATATTGTGCACACTAATGAACTATACATACTAAAATAACAGTTGTTGATATTATATTGTGCACACTGATGAAAAATATCAATCAACTAATCATGTGCCATGCCGGAAAGCGTGGGCGGCCATGACTCACCATTTCACTCGATCACCAGAGTCGTGAATCAGCTCAGTGTTCCTGTCTCGTCCATGCCATCCAGATATTTTCCTCTCGGTCTTCCTCTTGGTCTGTTCCCTTCGATCTTGCCAGTTTTCACTAAGTTCTCCAGTCCATTTCTTCTCATAACATGTCCAAAAAATTGTGACTGTCTACGTCTAATTTCTCTAATCAGTTTACGATGTTCATTTGTCTCCTGTACTACTTGGTCATTGGTTTTTCTATCTGTCCATGGTATTCTTTGCATTTTCCTCAGAAACCACATTTCTGCAGCCATCAGATGTTTTTCAGCTTGACTGCACATTGTCCAAGTTTCACATCCATACAAAAGAACAGGTTCTATGTAGCACCTCAACACTCATTTTCTCGTTTCAATTGACATCTTTTTATTGGTCAGAATGTTTTTCATCTTGCTAAAGGCTTCTTTCGCCATGGTGATTCTTGTTCTAATCTCTTCAAGGCATCTCCAATCAGATGTTATGACTGTTCCGAGATAATTGTACCGATTCACTTGTTGAAGAATATTCCCATTTACTTGTGTATTACATTGTGGTACTTCGTTCTTCCTAGTGACGACCATAACCTGTGTCTTCTTACAATTTAATTCCAACCCCAGCTGCTCACTGTGTACAACCACAGCGTCTACTAATTGTTGCAGATCCTGTGCATTGTCTGCAATCAATACTGTATCATCTGCATATCTAATGTTATTTATGTTTCGTCCTCCAATGCTGATTCCATTTATGTCTTCTACATTTCTGAAAATATTTTCACTGTATAGGGAAAAAAGATCTGGAGACATTACAAATCCCTGCCTAACACCTCTCTTAATAGGTTGATATTGTCCCACTTCATTATCAATCCTTATGGCAGCTTGTTGTTTCCAATATATTTTTTTTATAAGTCTAATATTTGAAAACTTATTGTACATATTAACCTCCATTTGTAGACACAAGTAAACAGTAATGATGACTTATTGTACACACTGTGAAGTATTAATATGTTCTTGACGAAGAGATATCTAATGGGATCCCTATTAGGAGGGGCTATCATACTCATATGCCTTCGTTAGAATCTTTTACTGGCTCATTGTCCCCCACGTGAAGTTTCTTAGTATAAAGCAAGTTCCCTTCACGAAAAAATAATGATAATAAAGTTAATAATTGTAGGTTCCTATGGAAGGCGTGGGGATCAAGGGACTTTACTACCGACCCCAGGGAAGGAAGTACTCTATGCACTCTAGATAAAGTTGGGTCAGTATGTAGATCTTCCCCTCACAAATAATCCCCAGTCTCTCAGTGGATCATGTATGCCAAGACTTCTAGGGATTGACAGGACATATGTGAACATTACTGGACATCCAATGTATGCACATAACAAACAAAGTTAGCACATAACATGGTGTACTGTGTATACATAACAACCAGATGTGTAGCGTAACAAGGTATACGTTACATATATGACAAACATGAGGTCACTGAACAAGATGTAAACAAAGAATTACCAAATTTTTTGGTATTTATTAAAGTTAATACAACAAGAAGAAATAATGCATGAAACATAACAGGTGGTATTCCCAATTACTCCTTCAACCCTAACATGACATGATCAAATGCAACAAGTGATTAATTATATTAACCAAATCCTGATGGCACCCACATAAATAGATATAATAATATCTTATATTATTAGTGGCAGTGGAGGAAAATATTTGTCACTGTTGATAATGTTCATGCTGAGGGCTAGTCTCTGGGAGTGTTATTCATGCTGAGGAATAGTTTGCTGGAAGTGTTATTCAGATTGAGGAATTGTTTGCTGGAAGGAACTCAAATAGGGTAGTTTCCCAGTGGTACTGCTTCTGTCCAGAATTTCCAAGTACATATAGGATGTGGAGGCATAGGCAGTTAGGTATAAATTTCTGCTGGAGTTTTAGAGTGGCCAGGAAGTTCCCCAGGGATCATAATTATCCCTGATGCCTGTCGGACTTTTACAAAAAGTAAGAGTATACCGTCATTAAGGCTGAGGGCTGGCATCTCTGCACGGACAGAATTCACCTTCACCAGAATGTGTGGGAGCTTCACCTCCTCTCAACGGGCCAACACATACCCTTCTTTCTGGTTAGGGGTTAGGAACATCAATTAAAGACTTCGGGTGTGTGGGCCCATCCTGGGAATAGCCAGAACACTGGTCACTTCACTTCCTAACTAAAGTATTGTTGACATCTTGCAAGCTTGACCCGGACTGAGCTAGAATGTTCTGCTAATATTTGATTTTGACGACATGCGTGGGCCTTTCAAATCCAGCCAATCAAAATTCTCCGCTCTCCACCTATGCTGTCTCCAGCTTCATCCAAAATATTATGGTGTTTTACAGTTGTAATTTATTTTATAAAGGTCGGCGAATTGTCGATGACTGTACAGCATGTGACACACACTAATGGCAAATAGAGATTTTTTAAAAAAAACAGTATATGACTGTTCATAGTCCACTTTAATGGTAAATTGAGATTATATATCTGTTATATATGAGTGTTTATTCTCAATTATAATGGTAAATAGAGACTAATGTTAACACTTTTTTAAGCTATATCTTATTCTAAACTTTATCTAAACAAATAGTGCTTTGACAACTGATTTTACGAGCAAGGCCTATTAGCTCCTGATTTCTCCCATGCCTGCCATTATCCTGGAACAATTCTAAAAACAGCTCTCTAGAAAGTGCTATCCATTATATATATATATATATATATATATATATCATCATGATACTAGTGCTATTATACTACTACTATTACCATTGCTGCAACAACTACTACTATACTAGTGCTACTACCACTACAACTCCTATTACTACTACTATATTAGTGATACTACTACTACTACTGTACAAGTGCTACTATCACTACTACTGTTACTACTGCTGCAACTACTACTACTATACTTGTGCTACTCCACCCATCAATCATGTGCCAAAAGTCATGATTCACAATTTCACTCAATCATCAGAGTAATTGACCAGCTCAGTATTCTTGTCTCGACCATACTGCTGCAACTACTGCTACTATAAATGTGCTGCCACCACTGCTACTACTACTACTACTACTACTACTACTACTACTACTACTACTACTACTACTACTACTACTACTACTGCTGCTGCTGCTGCTGCTACTACTACTACTACTAATACTATTACTACTACCACCACCACAACTGCTGCTACTACTACTACTGCTACAATTACATCAAATAATATATTATTAATAATGAAAATAATAATACTGCATTAATTACTGGAACATACACACAAATAAGTTCATTTACATCATTTATGGCACAAGAAGGACATTTTCTGTCAGCTGTAGAATATCACAGAAAAGTAGCAAACAATTGAAAATTGAATATCAACATTACACTGAGGTTAACAACATCTGCTTGCATGATTTTCTACTTACAAACATCAATACACTATAATTATCAAATTGAAACCCAAAAATTAATTATCTTATATATATATTTGTGGAGCGTTTGAAAAAAGTGGATGGAATAGTTTAAAGAAACAACATGCTAATAAATGCAAAACAGGATAAAATGTGCAGGGTGAATTAAAGTCAAACTAGTAATTAAAAAATGTAATATAAATAAAGCTGGAGTATATTTGATTGTAACACATCAAAATAACATGAATGATTAGAGTTAAAAATAAAATACATTAAAATCAGATGACGATGGTAAACATGAATGTAATGAAGAATTCTTGTTAGAATTTGTTGTCAAACAACACAGATTTCACAGCACTAAGGTGCTCATAGGTGCTCCATCTCTTCAGAAAATATAGAAGCACACAGACACTTACAGCACCAGTGGGAATATAATACAGAAATAAATATTAAGAAGAAAAGTTTACAGAAAGTTAGACAATGAAACAGACAAGAAAAGTGCGTAAATATAATTAACTCTTAATGAACAAGCGCTGTTTTTGTGAGAATGAGCATGTCCCTGTTTAGTGCTGTTTTGTAGCTTTGAGTTGTTATATACATTTGAAATTTGCGGATGCCCATGATTTGTCTTTTAAACTGCATTGATGCAATATCATTATTGTATATTGAAACACTGTGGTATTGTATATTGTATACAATAATAATTATAAAGGAAACATTTTAAAAATGCGACCAGGAGAAAAATGAAACAAATAGTTTCTCAAAGTTCCTAACATAAATAACTTTCTTTCCATTACCTATCCACAATAATGGCTCTCCAGTCTTTAGAGTTAAATAAAAGATTTCCATTAATTGTTCAGTAAATAGTAAAGGATCCCTTTACATGACTTTAAATATATTGGGAAAATGGTGCTAGACCCATAGTTATTTTTTTTTTTTTTTTTAAATACCAATCGGCACTAAGTGGTTGATGTGATCTGAACCATTACACCACTAATTGCTGCCTGCGCTATACACAAGGCTGTCCCATCTACTTGCCTGGAAATATTCCGATACCCATTTAGGAACCCAGGTCAGTTAAAATTATCATTGGCTAGAAGAAGATTCAACTAAATTACTACTGGTCTGGCAGGCAAGTGTGTTGACCACTGGATTATGGGGGGATCCCCTTAAGAGTTAAAATAGATTACCAGGGTTCCCTAAAGAGTTAAACTGAATTACTGGGCCTCCCTTTAAGTGTTAAACTTGATTACCAGGGCTCCTTTTAAGGGGTGATCTTTAGGGGTTAAACTGGATTACAAGGGCTCCCTTTAAGGGTTAAACTGGATTACAGGGGCTCCCTTTAAGGGTTAAACTGGATTACAGGGGCTCCCTTTAAGAGTTAAACTGGATTATCAGGGCTCCCTTTAAGAGTTAAACAGAACAGTAAATATATTGGAAATTGATTGAGGCTCACATAATATAAGAATGTACATACAGCATCACAGATTTAACAACAGAATACAACACAAAGGTGGGATCACAGAGTAGACAATGTAAAACATTAAGAATGAAAGCTGTAACATTTGAAAAGATCAGAAGGTCTGGAAAAGATATCTATGGATAGAGGAAACAGAGAAGAAATAGTCCACAGTGTAGATGGATTAAAGATGTGATAATTTACACATGGTAGCAGCGGAGAGAGGTCATATTTATCTTATGATAGAGAGGAATTTTAAAAGACTGAATTGGGGAACAAGTTCTGTGCAGGACAAATACTGTATGATTACATGGGTAGGTAGGTAGGTAGGTAGGTAAGTAGGTGAGTAGGGTGTGTCTAAATATAATGAAATTGAAAAAGTGGTTTAAAACCTGGCAGCAGTAAAGACACATCTCTAACATTGACACAAGATTCCTACGTTGTGTTACGTGCAGAATAAAAACTTGATATAGAGTTTTGTAGATCAGTTATTAAAACAGTATTAAAAGATCCGGGGACAACATCCAGAAAGATGTTATTGAACATTCTGGTCATTAAACAGGGGGTTATTAAACTCAGCATTATCTGGCATGCTCACAGGGTCTCCACTGTCATCTGTGGTGATCTTTGTGAACGCGATGTTGCATTGCGGGTTCTGTGAAGTAAAATGTGTCTTTGTATTATATTCATTTATAGCTTTCCTTTTCTACTCTACATTAAAGATATACCCTGTGGGTTTAGAGGTATATTAAGGTCTTGATTTATATGTCTTCTTCTATCTCTGAATGTCATTACCAAATAGCAGATCATTTGCGGAATACTGGAGTTTTAAATCTGTTCCAGAAATGAAGACAATGTCATCAGCAATCGCAGATTGCACAGAATTTGTGCACCAATCAAAATAGGTGTTTTGTATTCGTGCCGGCGCTCTGGCGAAGAGGTTACAAACACATTTAGTAAAACCACATACCACGTTACTAAACATAGCTGCTGGTGATTTGGAAGCAGACCCCTTGCATTGGTTTCCATCCAATGTTATGAATGTTGATCGTTCAGAAAGCAATGGCAAACTACTGAACACAAATTTGTTCAGGAATCACAAAAAGCCAAAAAAATGCTGGAGTTGACTGCTACATCCTGTACAGGATATGCAACTAAAATATAAATATTTATATTAATTGAGGGTCTGCTGTATAATGGGTTCTAGATATATGTTAACAAGCACTGGAGACAAGATACATCCTTGTTGAACTCCTTTTTATTAGAAAAACTGGCCTATGTCATTGTTTGCAAGGATATCACAGCTCGCACCTGTATATAGTGCTTCAATGATTTCTGTGATTGTATCAAAAGTGATTGTCTCATTATTTGTCATAAGACTTCATACAAGACTCAATCAAAGGCCTTAGTGAAATCTATAACGTTATGGTGTAAGTGGTAGTGATGTTGTAGATGTTTTTTTTTTTTATCAGCACTCTAATATTAAGAGGATATGAAGACAGGAACTGGTCACTCCACCTAGTGTGCTGTGACCTGAATATGAGAAGGCCCAACATCCCACACCTCAATGGTAGTACCAGCTAAGGCACTGCCTTGACCTTTCACTTCAATATTGAACATTTGGTCTGAAATATTTCCTTCTGGTCAACAATCAAAGGAAGGAAAGCTGGCCGAGTGGCTAAGAACACCAGGTTCTCCTTCGGGAGACCAGGATTCAAATCCTCGATAAGGTGTGGATGTTTTTCTGTCAGGGACAAAAAGAAAATCCTAACCTGCACAGTTCATGGTGACTGCACTAGCCAGGCGGCCTTAATCCCTCAGTCTCAAGACCCCCCCCCCCCCCCCCCCCCCATTTCCTGTCCTACACTGCAAGGTACTTTAGGTAGTAGATGACAGTTTGACAGATGTTTGATGTGGTCAATATCACGCCGCCAATCTTTACTTCACAGAACAGTTTCTGATAACTTGTGTAGGTTGGGTCAATGTGGAAGGACAGGCCAATTTAAGCAAATAAAATCCCCATTTTGATGTGGATTCAAACACGTTTCAACTGGCTGGGCTGGCAGGCAAATGTGTAAAATACATGACATGAAGGGAGAACTTGACTTACTGTTGGTGATCGCCTGCAAATATGGGGCCATTTCTTGTAAATGACAATGGCAATTAGTGCCACAAGTACCACAATGACTGCCGTAGTCACACCAGGAATAACTTTATTTGCCTGAATGAATAAATAAATAGTTTCAGAACACAACTTTCAAATAAAGTTCAACAATGATTGCCCTTTCCTGTAAATTAGTTATTCTTGCAATTCAAGGCATGTGCAACATTTGCAACATTCATCTCAGAAACCACATTTCCGTTACCTCCAAGCTCTTTCTAATTTATTCGTTCATATTCCATGATTCACTGCCATAGAGCAAAACAGGTTCTATATAATATTTCAGTACTCATTTCTTGACATTCAGTTAAAGTTGTATTTAACATATGATATTTCCTATCTTCTGAAATGTAGCTATTTCTTCACTTTATCCATTCCTAATCTCTATCACAGATCTTCCATCTGATATCATGCTTGATCCGAATATTTGAATTTATTGACTTCATTAAGAACTTTGATGGTTATTGTGATCAAACAAACATATGATTTTGTGTATTCATGATTTTAATCAATGTGTGGCAGTTATTCTTCTTTTGTCTGTCTTCTTTTTCTTCTTCATCTCCTTTTTCTTCTTGATCTTCATCTTGATTTTGTTCTTCTTCAACATTTTCAGGCATGAATATGAATAAATCCACAGAAAGCAGCAGCCAGCTTGAGCTTGTTGACCTCTCCATACAGCTTTTGGCAGTTGTTGTGGCTATTTCACAAGCTGCTATAAGTAGCTAAAGATACATAAACAATTTAATGTATAAAACATACATAATATGCTGAGTCCATGATAGAAATCATTGTGTGGCAGTTATTATGGTTTTTTCACAAGCTGCTACAAGTAGCTAAAGATACATAAACAATTACATTTATAAAACATACAATATTCTGAGTTCATGATATAAATCATTGTGTAGCAGTTGGTATATCACGCTCAGCTAAAGTTTTTTTTTTAATAGTCCCAAAGCAGGAACCTGGTATTGGTTTGTGTTGTGCTAGGACCATCACATTCTATAGGCCTGAGTGCATGGATGATTAGGTGGTCAGTCTTTCCCTCACCTAGCAGACGCTGAATGTGGGCTTCAGGCCCTTGTCTGACTGTAATCTTTCCCTCACCTAGCAGACACTGAATGTGGGCTTCAGGCCCTTGTCTGACTGTGAGCTTTCCCTCACCTAGCAGATGCTGAATGTGGGCTTCAAGCCCTTGTCTGACTGTGAGCTTTTCCTCACCTAGCAGAAGCTGAATGTGGGCTTCAAGCCCTTGTCTGACTGTAATCTTTCCCTCACCTAGCAGACACTGAATGTGGGCTTCAGGCCCTTGTCTGACTGTGAGCTTTCCCTCACCTAGCAGACGCTGAATGTGGGCTTCAAGCCCTTGTCTGACTGTAATCTTTCCCTCACCTAGCAGAAGCTGAATGTGGGCTTCAAGCCCTTGTCTGACTGTAATCTTTCCCTCACCTAGCAGATGCTGAATGTGGGCTTCAGGCCCTTGTCTGACTGTGAGCTTTTCCTCACCTAGCAGACGCTGAATGTGGGTTTCAAGCCCTTGTCTGACTGTGAGCTTTCCCTCACCTAGCAGACGCTGAATGTGGGCTTCAAGCCCTTGTCTGACTGTAATCTTTCCCTCACCTAGCAGAAGCTGAATGTGGGCTTCAAGCCCTTGTCTGACTGTAATCTTTCCCTCACCTAGCAGACGCTGAATGTGGGCTTCAGGCCCTTGTCTGACTGTGAGCTTTTCCTCACCTAGCAGACTCTGAATGTGGGCTTCAAGCCCTTGTCTGACTGTAATCTTTCCCTCACCTAGCAGAAGCTGAATGTGGGCTTCAAGCCCTTGTCTGACTGTAATCTTTCCCTCACCTAGCAGACGCTGAATGTGGGCTTCAGGCCCTTGTCTGACTGTGAGCTTTTCCTCACCTAGCAGACGCTGAATGTGGGCTTCAAGCCCTTGTCTGACTGTGAGCTTTCCCTCACCTAGCAGACGCTGAATGTGGGCTTCAAGCCCTTGTCTGACTGTAATCTTTCCCTCACCTAGCAGACGCTGAATGTGGGCTTCAGGCCCTTGACTGACTGTGAGCTTTCCCTCACCTAGCAGACGCTGAATGTGGGCTTCAAGCCCTTGTCTGACTGTGAGCTTTTTCTTTTTTTGATTTTGTTTTTACATTTGCTCGCTTTTAACTCATGCATAGTTCATACACGTGCTACTACTTCTAGTGCAGGGACTGATTTTTGCATGTGGATTAGCTTTCCCTATGACAAGTGTCCTTCGCCATCTGGTGAACCCACTCCAACTTCTGAGGTATTTGTAATTTACATCCCCAAGTGAAGGATGAGAAATCAACATTTTAGTCCAACTGACCGAAGTAGGGGTTGAACCCGCTACATTGGCATCAGCACCACCGATAGATTAAGAGCAAGTGCTCTTACCCATTTGACCATGCTTGCCTCTAACTGTGAGCCACTTCTAGTGGATACACGAACACACCCACCCTGCTTGAAGTGGCTTCTACTGGCACCTGGCCATCTTTACAGACCATAGTGTTACACTGTGCTTCAAAAAAGTAATAAGAACGACAATCCAATATGGTACTGATAGTGAATGATCGGACCATGTTGCACAGTAATTGTTCATCCACAGTGGATGCATGTGAATACATGGACATTTTCACCATCACTCACATGTTCAAAATACAAACTATCAGCAATAATTTTCTCTTTTTCTTTATTCAATTCCTGATCTTCTTTCTCCACGCAATGCGCTCAGTAGAGACTTGCTCTCAGGGTGCAATATCAATGCTTGTATCAATCATGTCCCGCTTACACACATCTTGGTACCATAGATTAGGCCGATCCCAAGATCTTTTACCCATCTGTAATTCACCAAAAAAGATGTCCTTAGGTGTTCTACCATCGTCCATCCTCATAATGTGTCCAATCTATCTAAGTCTAGGAAGTCTGAGTATAGAACAAACTATCACACCACCTGATCTTTCCAATACTTTAGTATAGTGATCTTGAAGTGGCTATAGATAAATAAACAATTAAATTGATGAAATAAATATAATATAGTGTGTTTTGATTAAATAAATTAATGTGTCACAGTTATCATTATTATGTCACACACAGCTTAAAGTGGCTACAGTAATTGCCAAGTTTATCCACTAAATAGTCCAACATGAGTATTTCAGCAACTCATCTGCTTACACACAACTGTATATATGTGCTTTTATGTGTGTTGATTTAGCACTGATGTATATGCTTTTATGTGTGTTGATTTAGCACTGATGTATATGCTTTCATGTATGTTTATTTAGCATTGTGATTTGTATTCTTTTATGTGTGTTGAATTAGCATTGTAAATATCATTTTAAGGTTTTAGTGATTACTGATTTTTTTTTTGATTTGTTTGATTTGTGTTAGTTTGTGCACTTTGTGATGTTGCTTTTAGTATTGTACATTCTGATTTTTACATTACATATGCTGGCTTTTGCATTGTGAAGACTAGGTTTTGCATTAATGTTCAATCAAATACTGAACAACTGGCAGCAGTTAATTTCCTTAATCTAGGTATTTAAAAAAAAAGTTAGTTGCATATCCTTTACAGGACATTACAGTCAACACCAGTATTTCTTTTTTGCTGTTGTGATCTCTTGGCAAGTTTACATTCAGTAGTTTGCTATTGTTTTATGAACGATCGGCACCCATACCATTTCATAAAAAACCAATACAAGGCAGTCTTCTGCCAAATCGCCCGCATTTGTGTTTGAAATGTGAGTATGCAATGGCTCGGAACGCTGAAGAAGAAGACGAAGAAGAAGAAGTATGCAAAATTACCAACTGTGCCCGTAACCTCTTTGCCACGAAGCTATCTAAAAGTAGATGTTAAAAACCTGGTTTGTGAAAGCATACACAAGTGATATAGCAGAAGGTACATATACAACCACAGATACATATACAACCACAGATACATGTACAACCACAGATACATGTACAACCACAGATACATATACAACCACAGATACATATACAACCACAGACACATGTACAACCACAGATACATGTACATATACAACCACAGATACATGTACAACCACAGATACATATACAACCACAGATACATATACAACCACAGATACATGTACAACCACAGATACATATACAACCACAGATACATATACAACCACAGATACATATACAACCACAGATACATATACAACCACAGATACATATACAACCATAGATACATATACAACCACAGATACATATACAACCACAGATACATATACAACCACAGATACATATACAACCACAGATACATATACAACCACAGATACATATACAACCACAGATACATATACAACCACAGATACATATACAACCACAGATACATATACAACCACAGATACATGTACAACCACAGATACATATACAACCACAGATACATATACAACCACAGATACATATACAACCACAGATACATATACAACCACAGATACATGTACAACCACAGATACATATACAACCACAGATACATATACAACCACAGATACATATACAACCACAGATACATATACAACCACAGATACATATACAACCACAGATACATATACAAACACAGATACATATACAACCACAGTGCTTAAGACAATACATGTAACCACACAATATCTGAGGATATACATGTAACCACAATATCTGAGGATATACATGTAACCACACAATATCTGAGGATATACATGTATGAGGGGCTGGTCATGTCTGTTTTGGAGTATGCAATGGCAATCCTGACTCTCAGCCATAAGCAGATAGAAAGGATGGAAAGGATACAGAATGAAGCTATGCGCATTATTCTTGGATGTACAAGAGATACAGCATGCAGGGCGATGCGCTACCTTCTTGATTTTCCAACCATTGAAGAGAGAATGCAAGTTTGCAGGGCACGCGCCTACCTCAGAATTAACGCAAACACACAACATCCACTGCATAGTGAAATTAGGAAGGTGAAGGGCAGCAGGTTAAAAAGAGGACGGTCGTGGATGGGTCAAGCCGAAGACATTCTTCAACAGGAGGACTTAGAACCTGGCGAGGAGTGGGTGCAAGTGCCAACAGACTTCTGCACATCCTTTTCAGTTTGCATCCAACTAGATAGGAAATGCAGACAAGAAAATCCGGCTGCTGTTGAGGCTGAAGTACAAGCGTTGATTTTCGAGAATTCACTAGACGGTGACGCGGTCATCTACACAGATGGGTCGGTCGTCCGACATGTGAGAAGCTCATGGGCCTTTACAGCTCGGGCCGGAGGGAGAATTGTTAAGGAGGACTCTGGTGCTTTCACTGAAACCACAAGTAGCCTGACCATGGAAGTCATGGCAGTAAGTAAAGCAATAACATGGCTCGAGACACAGACATTCACTAGGGCTTGTTTCCTTAGCGACTCAATGAACATGATCAAGAGGATAGAGGAGGGGTCGATCCGAAGAGAATGCTTGCTGCCTCTGAAGCGGTCTCGGCTGGCAAAGATTAGTTTCATCTTCGTGCCAGGGCATGCAGGAGTACAAGGAAATGAGCAGGCTGACAAGCTCGCAGGTGAGGCTACTGTGGAGGGCGGACGCGCCATGGACCAGGCTGACATTCTGAATGCTCTACGAGAAGTGAGACTTTTGCGAGAACCAAGTGATGACTGTGAATCTACAACAATGGCCAGACTGCGAGAGCAGCAAACTAAAAAAGGGGTGGCCAAACAAGAACACTACGCAGGAAGCCAAAGAAGATTGATAAACCAACACAGAACTGGCGTCGTTAGCCGCTACACGCTGCGGGATTTGCTGAGGAGGGGATCCGAGCACTTATGGACTGAATGGTTCGATGTGCAACGAGGATGATCTGTCGACTAACTAACTAACTAACCACACAATATCTGAGGATGTACATGTAACCACAATATCTGAGGATATACATGTAACCACAATATCTGAGGATATACATGTAACCACAATATCTGAGGATATACATGTAACCACACAATATCTGAGGATATACATGTAACCACAATATCTGAGGATATACATGTAACCACAATATCTGAGACAATACATGTAACCACACAATATCTGAGACAATACATGTAACCACAATATCTGAGGATATACATGTAACCACACAATATCTGAGGATATACATGTAACCACAATACCCATAATCATGTCAACTTACATGGTAAGCTTGGCTGGAACTATGCTCATGTTCCTGGAAAGAACATAAATGAAAGTGGTAAATTCTCCAGAAACTGAGGTAAAATAAAACCAGCAAATGAAATTTAAAGATTAGAAAAGGTGTAACTGGAACAACATTAATCAATTACAGAGAGGTGGATGTGATACAATCAAAAAATGATCCTGCTATTGCTGCCTAAATAGCTTTCTATTTCAGTGATTCTGAAACTGTAGTTTACTGCGCAGTCTCTTGGGATCTCAGGTTTCCTCTAAGAGGTCCTTGAGTATTGAGGAAAAAATGCTACCATCTTGCAATATAGTTACTCTGGTTGGAAGCAGTACATGATAATTGTGTATTTGTATTTCCAAGAATGTTCTTGCTTTGGATATAAATATATGCAAGTGTATGCACTTCTAGAGGTTACCTGGGTTGTTTTAATCGAGTTGGGTTAAAAGTTTATACTTTCTGGAGTTGAATTTAAGGTTCACACTATTTTGAGTTGGGTTCAAGGCTCATGCTTCATTGAGTTCAAGGTCCACACTTTAATGAGTTGGGTTCAAGGATCATACTTTATGGAGTTGGGTTCAAGAATCATACTTCATGCGTTGGGTTCAATGTTCATGATTCAAGGAGATAGGTTCCATTTTTATGCCTTATTGAGTTGGTTTCAAGGATCATGTCTCACTAAGCTGGTTTCAAGGAACACGCTCATTGTACTTAAAATATCCATTAATAATCTGATCTCCTGTTTCTATGAAATCCTAGGAGAATTTCATTTCAGTGCACAAATCCCATAGAGCCGTGTACTAGAGTTGTATAGACAGACTTTCTCCTGACCTGGTACCACAGTACCATCTCCATGAGAACTGTGATACAGAGCACTTCTTCCTGTCTCCAAGCTGAGGAACCAATGGGTTTGAGGATACCAGTACTGGAACTTCACGTCTGCAGACAGGTATGCTAGTGTGCAGCTAGGTCAGATTTAGCACATTTGCAGACAGGTATGTTAGTATGCAGCTAGGTCCAGATTGAGCACATCAGACGGTATGTTAGTATGTTAGTCTGGGCAAGCTTACATTCAGTAGTTTGCCATTGCTTTCTGAACGACCGACACTGACAGTCATACCATTGTATGGAAACCAATGCAAGATGATCTGCTTCCAAATTTCCCGCAGCTGTGTTTCGAACTTGTTGTGTGAGACTGCGAATTGCATTCGTAACTCCGGTATACTGTGTTGGTAAGCAAACACATTAACCAAGCTGGGGCGACCATCCCCGACCCAGCGCGTCCACAGGTGGCGGATCGTGGAACGGCCTCTAGATATAGAGGTTAGCTGCGAATACCCAATAAGCAGCCGCAGACCAACTGGCGGTGGGCACAGAGGGCGAGGAGGGATCTCAGCGTGGGATCTGAGTTCCTTAGAAAATACCTCATATGCTCGGAGATGTGCCGTGCCTGCCAAGCGAGTCGGGGCGTTCTAACCCCTCTCCCGGGTAGGTGGAACTCGTTAGCTTTGGACAGCAGTCCATCTAGGAGACGGAAAACTCCAAATATAAACCCCCAAGTTCAAGGTGGACCAGCGTGCTGAGGAACTGGATGGCCATGGGTTAACTGGTCGTGAACGTTGGACATCTGGCAGGCGTGCAGGGCGGCACCAGGCGTATGGACTCCTGCGAGACATTCCCTGCCTCTTCCCTAGCAAGCAGGCAATGCTAGGGTGACCGTTTATTTCCTGCAATATCCAAACTTTGCCTATGGATTTATTTAAACACGGGAACCGTCGCCGGAGCTACGGAGCACGTGCTCTGCACTTGACACATCCCTCAGAGGCTAGCGAAGACAGAGTGAGGAAGAGAAGACGAGGAAATGGTGTGAGAAGACGGCATAGAAAAGGAGGGCAGGCGCCAGGAGAACAAGATGAAAAGTGGAGAGACTAGGTTTCAACTATGTAAGAGTGGGATACTGGAATTGTCGCAGTGCCAGACAGAGAGGTCCTGTAATGGAGAGACTAATATATGATTTTGACGTCCTCATGCTAAATACAGACAAATACCATTGCCCTGGGTACGCCAGTTATATAAACCCTACTGGGCAGAAGAGACATGGACAAGGTCTGCTGGTGAAGGAAGGAGTGAAGCATGTGGTACTTGACTTCAGCCAGTGGAATCACAGTGCAAGAGAGGTCCAGGATATACAAATGGAGATTGGTGGCTTAAGTTGGAACATCATAAATGTATATGCCACAGTGGACTGTTTTGTCAGAAAGGAATATTGGGACTGGCTTAAGGAACTGGAGGAATTACCAGGTGATAGGCTACTCATATGTGGAGACTTCTCATGGATTGTCTCAGTGATCGCCTCAGTGATCACCTCAGTGATTGCCTCAGTGATTGTCTCAGTGATTGTCTCAGTGATTGCCCCAGTGATTGTCTCAGTGATTGCCTCAGGATTGTCTCAGTGATTGTCTCAGTGATTGCCTCAGTGATTGTCTCAGTGATTGCCTCAGTGATTGTCTCAGTGATTGCCTCAGCAATTATATCAGTGATTGCTTCAGTGATTGTCTCAGTGATTGCCCCAGTGATTGTCTCAGTGATGGCCTCAGTGATTGTCTATGTGATTGCCTCAATCAGTGATTGCCTCAGTGATTATATAAGTGATTGCTTTAGTGATTGCCTCAGTGATTGTCTCAGTGATCACTTCAGTGTATGCTTCAGTGATTGCCTCATTTATTGCCTCAGTGATTGCCCAGTGATTGCTTCAGTGATTGACCCAGTTGTTGCTTCATTGATTGCTTCAGTGATTGCCTCAGTTATTGCTTCAATGATTAATTCAGTGATTGTCTCAATGATTGCCTCTGTGATTGTCTCACTGATTGCCTCTGTGTTTACCTCAGTGATTGCTAACTCACCAGCCCCTGGACATTCTGCTGCAGTTACCCAAGATGAGACAACCACTTGGAATAAATCATAACTTTTTCCAAACTTAAAAAATCATCAACGGTCAAAACTACAGTCCAGTCAAAAAACAAACACTATCAGTAATGAAGACATTGAAACAGTCACATGCTTTGATTATCTTGGGTTTATAATAAACAACAATGAAGACTGTTTCCAAAATAATGTCTGACATAGACTGAAAATAGTGATTCAAAGATTGAACAGTATTAAGAATGTATGGCATGACACCTGTATTGGCACCTGGCCATCTCAACAGATTAGAGTTATTGTATTATATTATTAAACAGTATTAAGAATGTATGGCATGACACCTGTATTGGCACCTGGCCATCTCAACAGATTAGAGTTATTGTGCTTAAAAAAGGCATAATAACCTCTCCATAGCACAAAGCCTGGGCTGAATTGTAGAGACCATGTGTTGCCCATGTAGCATGATTCCTCTCTTTGCCTGCCTAGTTTACTCCAGAGACCATGTGTTGCCCATGCAGCATGATTCCTCTCTTTGCCTGCCTAGTTTACTCCAGAGACCATGTGTTGCTCATGCAGCATGATTCCTCTCTTTGCCTGCCTAGTTTACTCCAGAGACCATGTGTTGCCCATGCAGCATGATTCCTCTCTTTGCCTGCCTAGTTTACTCCAGAGACCATGTGTTGCCCATGCAGCATGATTCCTCTCTCTGCCTGCCTAGTTTACTCCAGAGACCATGTGTTGCCCATGCAGCATGATTTCTCTCTTTGCCTGCCTAGTTTACTCCAGAGACCATGTGTTGGCCATGCAGCATGATTCCTCTCTCTGCCTGCCTAGTTTACTCCAGAGGAAAGGTAATACCAATACATCTGAAACAACACCAGCTCCAGAAGCTTCCAGATCAGCAAAGTAATACTCTATCTGTCTGCCTGCCAGAGCTTTAATTCTAGACCAGTTGCTGACCAAGGCTAAGGGCCTAGTCTGCCCTGCCATGACACCAGCAAATAAAGTAAAATAACATTTTTGAGAAGGTGCATCATTTCTGAGGCAACATATGGAGTTGAGTGCAAAGGATGCTATATAATGAAGATGATGATAATGATTGTGTAACATCTAACATTGCATGAACACAACAGAAAAGAAACTTACAGCACCAAACAGTGGTCCTGCAGTCAGGTGTAGAAAACCATTTGCTGCCAGTATATTTTTCCGGATTATTTCCACTCCATTTGCAAGACACTGAAAATGTGGAACACAATATTTGACTTGTCAATGATGTCTTGTTTGATTAAGGTTTAGTGTCTCTTGCATATAATCACCTTCATTGTACACACAACTCTCCATAAGTGCTCCATACTCCTTCCCATTGATCACATGAGTACAGTACACAAACTCCATAGCACCAGGTAGGTATGTAGCCAGAATCACACATGCTAGACATATTCTTATTGTTGGCGAGTTATCTTAATTTGAAATTCAGACAGGACAGCAACCCACTTGGACACTTTTTTTGTTATTTCAAATTTTCAAGGCATTCTTCTTCTTCTTCATCTTGTTTCTTCCTTCTTCTTCTTCCCCTTCTTCCTCTTCTCCCCCTTCTTCCTCTTCCTCCTCCTTCTCCTCCTTCTTCTTCTTCTGCGTTCATCCAGAATAGTTTTTGGACGTAATTGTGTTGTGCCTGTTTACAGCAGAGCTGCAATATTTGCACCTTTTGGCCGACACATCCGACTTCTGTGGGCATTTGTTGACCAGGTTAACCTTCCCAGGTCAAGGCATTTATAACAATAATGTTATAGTACAATGTGCACAAAGGGCCTCAGAGTTATTTGCCCATATCAGAGAAGGGTTGACATGCAATCTATTACCCAGTATCAGCGTGGAGGAAATGATTCCCGGGATGTTATTTGTGTGATACTAACAAAGCATCACCATTGCTAATTAACTTCATCAATATTATCTATCCACTCATTATTATCATTGGTGTCATCACAATCATCAATAAAAATAATATTATAAGTATCATAAATTAGCAATAAAAACTGCAATCATGATTCTTATAACAATTATCATTATATGGTATTCTATTATCATATGCTTTTCCTAACAAACACTTAATATTCTTTATATATGTCTACCACTGTCAATCAATCATGTGCCATGCCGGAAAGCGTGGGCGGTCATGATTCGCCATTTCACTCGATCACCAGAGTCGTGGATCAGCTCAGTGTTCCTGTCTCGTCCATGCCATGTGGCCAAGCCTTCCAGGTATTTTCCTCTCGGTCTTCCTCTTGGTCTGTTCCCTTCGATCTTGCCAGCTGTCACTAAGTTCTCCAGTCCATTTCTTCTCATAACATGTCCAAAAAATTTTGACTGTCTACGTCTAATTTCTCTAATCAATCTACGATTTTCATTTGTCTCTTGTAGTACTTGGTCATTGGTTTTTCTATCTGTCCATGGTATTCTTTGCATTTTCCTCAGAAACCACATTTCTGCAGCCATCAGATGTTTTTCAGCTTGACTGCACATTGTCCAAGTTTCACATCCATACAAAAGAACAGGCTCTATGTATCCCCTCAACACTCTTTTTCTCGTTTCAATTGACATCATTTTATTGGTCAGAATGTTTTTCATCTTGCTAAAGGCTACTTTCGCAATGGCGATTCTTGTTCTAATCTCTTTAAGGCATCTGCCATCAGATGTTATGACTGTTCCGAGATAATTGAACCGATTCACTTGTTGAAGAATATCCCCATTTACTTGTATATTACATTGTGGTACTTCGTTCTTCCTAGTGACGACCATAACCTGTGTCTTCCTACAATTTAATTCCAACCCCAGCTGCTCACTGTGTACAACAACAGCGTCTACTAATTGTTGCAGATCCTGTGCATTGCCTGCAATCAATACTGTATCATCTGCATATCTAATGTTATTTATGTTTCGTCCTCCAATGCTGATTCCATTTAGGTCTTCTACATTTCTGAAAATATTTTCACTGTATAGGGAAAAAAGATCTAGAGACATTACACATCCCTGCCTAACACCTCTCTTAATAGGTTGATATTGTCCTACTTCATTATCAATCCTTATGGCAGCTTGTTGTTTCCAATATATGTTTTTTATAAGTCTAATGTCTTTCCCATCAATTTGTAGATCTGCAAGCATATCCACAATGTTGACATGTCTAACTCTATGAAAAGCCTTTGTGTAGTCAATAAAGCAAAGATGTATATCCTTGTTTACTTCTAAAGCACGTTCAATAACTGTTCGCAGCATATACACAGCATTTACTGTACCCTTTCCTTCTACAAACCCACATTGTTCTTCCCCTATTTCAGGTTGTATTTTCTTCCTCACTCTTTGCATGATAATTCGTAACAAAATCTTTGTGATGTGACTCATTATACTAATTGTTCTATGTTGATCACATTCTAAGGTTCCTGATTTCTTTGGGATTGCAATAAATACAGAATTACATAATTCAGAAGGTATATCTCCAGTATCATATAATGTGTTCAGCAGTCTAGTGACTTGCTCTAGTCCAAATTCTTCTAAAACTTTAATCATTTCTGTTGTGATGTTATCTGCACCGGGGGGCCTTGCCAGCTTTCATATGCTTGAGAACATTTTGAACCTCCATCTTTAAAATTGCTGGTCCTTCATTATTAAATCTAATAGCATACTGTTCCTCTCTGTTATCATTATACAGGTCTTTCACATAATCTGTCCATACATGTAGAATCTAATCTTTTTCTATTATGATTTTGCCATCTTTAGTTTTTAGACAGCCTGTTGATGTACTTGTTCTTTTATTAGTAAGTTCCTGAATTCTTTTGTGCACTAATTTGGTATTTTGACTGTTGTGTTGTTTTTCAATTTCTAAGCACTTTTCCTCAAGCCATGATTCTTTTGCCTTCCTACATAATATTCTGACTTGTCTGTGAATTTCTTCATATTTGGCAGAATTATTTTTGTTGAGTCTTCTTGTTTCCATTAAGTGTAAAATTTCCTCAGTCATCCATTTCTTACGACCCACCTTCTTTAATTTTGGAATAGTTGTTTCTGCAGCCACATTGATTGAATTCTTTAACATTTCCCATTGATCATCCACATCCTGGAATAGGATCTCTAGATCAGACAATATTTCAAATCTGTTCTGTACTTCTATGTTGAATTTGTTTTGTATTTCCTTGTCATTACTCAATGTACACAAATCATATTTAGTGTTTCCTGTTATATACTTGACTTTCTTCAACTTTATCCTCAATGTTCCTGTGAGTAATGTGTGGTCACTATAACAATCAGCACTGGGAACTGTTTTTGCTACTGTTAGCGCGTTTCTAAATCTTCTGCTAATGAGAATGTAGTCAATCTGGTTTCTAATCCTGCTATCAGGACTCCTCCATGTCCATAATCTTCTAGGGTGTTGCTTGAACCAGGTGTTTCCTACAATCATTTCCTGTTCTTTTGCCCACTCTATTAGTCTGTATCCTCTTTCATTTCTCTCTCCTAAACCATAGTTGCCTACTGTGTATCTATCCCCTTGATTTCCTACTTTTGCATTGAAGTCCCCTATTATGATGTTTATTTCTGAATTTTTACATTTCTTTAAGGCAGACTCTATGTCATTATAAAATTCCTCTACACTATCTTCACTGGACTCTCCTGTTGGGGCATATACTTGAATAACATTTATGTTAAAAGGTCTGCCACTCAATTTAACTAGTAGAACTCTGTCCGACACGGCCCAATATCCTTGAACAGACGTTGATGTTTTCCGGTCCAAAATTATTGCCACTCCCCTATGTCGATCTTCACCTCCAGAATAAATAATCTTAAAATCTTTATGTATCTTGATGCCTGCTCCTGTCCATCTCGTTTCGAACATACCTAATATATTAATTTTTTCTCTTTGAATTTCTTGTGTTATGTTCTCTAGTTTTCCGTCGTTGTTTAACGTCCTAACGTTCCATGTTCCTAATTTTAATGTCTCTGTCCTTGTCTTGCGATGATCAGTCTTTAAGCGAATCATTATAAACTAGGCACTTTCAAAGAGGTAGTTTGCCGTTGCTTTCCTCTATGGCAGTGACCATACTGGCCGGATGACCGCAATCATTGTCTCCCAAAAGAGATCCCCTGCTTGTCGTCGCGAAACTCGAGACCATAACCAACAAATATCTGTCGGCTGCCCTCAAAATTTCATCCACCACCTGCCTTCCGTGGCTTCTTTTGAATACTTCCAATAAACGAACATGAAATAACATCACATAATCCAAAGGAAAAACACTATCCACACGAATTCCACAGGAATTTCCATAGGAAATCCACAGAAAAACACTGAACAGCGTCTCCCCTAAGAACAACGAGTCATCGCGTTGCCATTATACAGGATGGTATACTGTGGTATAACCTTTTTCTTCATTCCTCTTTCAAAGGAAGTGATTTAATAAAGTAAAACTCTAAGAGCTCTCCACTGGAGAAACACCAACAATAATATTTATCTTCCTACACCACACTTATATTATTATATTATAGTTCTATTAAGCGAACACATTCGATATTCTTTTTAAATCACAGTAGTATGTGTTGGATGCCTTATTACTAATGTTATAGGTTTTCTGGCAAAGGAAGTGGCTTGTCAGTCACTTAGCTGTGTTCCTCTACTCCACACAAACCATCTGTAAGCACCTCTGATGGTTGTTTCTGCAGCTTGGTTGACCGATGTCAGCCAAGTGATGCTGAAATCTTCAAATAATATTTCCATATCGGACAATGCATCAAATCTGTTCTTTACCTCTATGTTGAATTTATCTTGTATCTCCTCATGTTTCACCTCACATAGATCAAATATTGTGTTTCTTGGTGAATATTTGACTTTCCTTAATTTTATATGTAAATTGCTTATGATTAATCTATGGTCGCTGTAGCAATCTGCGCTTGGTATAGATTTTGCGGCGACTTTTAAGGTATTTCAAAATCTTCTGTTGATGAGAATGTAATCAATCTTATTTCTGATCTTATGATCAGGTCTCTCCCATGTCCATAATATAGAATAATAGAATAACAGTCCACACATATAATAATAACAGGCCAAATACAGTAGAATAACATACAACACACAGTAGAATAATAGGCCACACACAATAGAGTAACACGACACACACAATAGAATAACACAACACACACAATAGAGTAACACGACACACACAATAGAGTAACACGACACACACAATAGAGTAACAAGACACACACAATAGAGTAACAAGACACACACAATAGAATAACATACAACACACAGTAGAATAACAGGCCACACACAATAGAGTAACACGACACACACAATAGAGTAACACGACACACACAATAGAGTAACACGACACACACAATAGAGTAACAAGACACACACAAGAGAATACAAGGCCACACATAATAAAATAACTGGTCACAGAATAGATTAACATTCAACACACAATAGAGTAAATGCATACACAATAGCAAAAGTCCACAAAAATGTGATTAACATACAACACACAATAGAATAGGTCAACACACAATAGATTAACTGGCCACACACAGTACAATAACATGCAACAATACAATAACATGCAACAATACAATAACATGCAACAATACAATAACATGCAACAATACAATAACAGGCTACAGTACAATAATAGGCAACAATACAATAACAGGCTACAGTACAATAACAGGCTACAGTACAATAACAGGCTACAGTACAATAACAGGCAACAATACAATAACAGGCTACAGTACAATAACAGGCTACAGTACAATAACAGGCAACAATACAATAACAGGCTACAGTACAATAACAGGCTAGAGTACAATAACAGGTTACAGTACAATAACAGGCTACAGTACAATAACAGGCTACAGTACAATAACAGGCTACAGTAAAATAACAGGCTACAGTACAATAACAGGCTACAGTACAATAACATGCTACATTACAATACCAGGCTACAATACAATAACGGGCTACAATACAATAACGGGCCACACACAATACAATAAAAGGCTACAATACAATAACAGGCCACAGTACAATAACAGGCCACAGTACAATAACAGACTACAGTACAATAACAGACTACAGTTCAATAACAGGATACAGTACAATAACAGGCTACAGTACAATAACAGGCTACAATACAATAACCAGCTAAAATACAATAACCGGCTACAGTACAATAACCGGCTACAGTACAATAACCGGCTACAGTACAATAACAGGCAACAGTACAGTAACAGGCTACAGTACAATAACAGGCTACAGTACAATAACAAGCTACAGTACAATACAGGCTACAGTACAATAACAGGCAACAATACAATAACAGGCTACAGTACAATAACAGGCTACAGTACAATAACAGGCAACAATACAATAACAGGCTACAGTACAATAACAGGCTACAGTACAATAACAGGCTACAGTACAATAACAGGCTACAGTACAATAACAGGCTACAGTACAATAACAGGCTACAGTACAATAACATGCTACATTACAATACCAGGCTACAATACAATAACGGGCTACAATACAATAACGGGCCACACACAATACAATAAAAGGCTACAATACAATAACAGGCCACAGTACAATAACAGGCCACAGTACAATAACAGACTACAGTACAATAACAGACTACAGTTCAATAACAGGATACAGTACAATAACAGGCTACAGTAAAATAACAGGCTACAATACAATAACCAGCTAAAATACAATAACCAGCTACAGTACAATAACAGGCTACAGTACAATAACCGGCTACAGTACAATAACAGGCAACAGTACAATAACAGGCTACAGTACAATAACAGGCTACAGTACAATAACAAGCTACAGTACAATAATAGGCTACAATACAATAACAGGCTACAGTACAATAACAAGCTACAGTACAATAACAGGCTACAGTACAATAACAAGCTACAGTACAATAACAAGCTACAGTACAATAACAGGCTACAGTACAATAACAGGTTACAGTACAATAACAGGCTACAGTACAATAACAGGCAACAGTACAATAACAGGCTACAGTACAATAACAGGCAACAGTACAATAACAGGCAACAGTACAATAACAGGCTACAGTACAATAACAAGCTACAGTACAATAACAGGCTACAGTACAATAACAGGCTACAGTACAATACCAGGCTACAGTACAATAACAAGCTACAGTACAATAACAGGCTACAGTCCAATAACAGGCTACAGTCTAATAACAGGCTACAGTACAATAACGGGCTACAGTACAATAACAGGCTACAGTACAATAACAGGCTACAGTACAATAACCAGCTACAGTACAATAACAGGCTACAGTACAATAACAGGCAACAGTACAATAACAGGCAACAGTACACTGACCGGCTACAGTACAATAATCAGCTACAATACAATAACAAGCTACAATACAATAACAGGCTACAGTCCAATAACAGGCTACAGTACAATAACAGGCTACAGTACAATAACAGGCTACTGTACAATAACCGGCAACAGTCCAATAACAGACAACAGTACAATAACAGGCAACAGTACAATAGCAGGCTACAGTACAATAACAGGCTACATTACAATAACAGGCTACAGTACAATAACAGGCAACAATACAATAACAGGCTACAGTACAATAACAGGCTACAGTACAATAACAGGCTACACTACAATAACAGGCTACAGTACAATAACAGGCTACAGTACAATAACAGGCTACAGTACAATAACAGGCTACAGTACAATAACAGGCTACAGTACAATAACAGGCTACAGTACAATAACAGGCTACAGTACAATAACAGGCTACAGTACAATAACAGGCTACAGTACAATAACAGGCTACAGTACAATAACAGGCTACAGTACAATAACAGGCTACAGTACAATAACAGGCTACAGTACAATAACAGGCTACAGTACAATAACAGGCTACAGTACAATAACAGGCTACAGTACAATAACAGGCTACAGTACAATAACAGGCTACAGTACAATAACAGGCTACAGTACAATAACAGGCTACAGTACAATAACATGCTACAGTACAATAACAGGTTACATACAATAGAATAAAAGGCCATACACAATAGAATAACATACAACACAGAACAGAATAACATACAACACAGAACAGAATAACAGGCACAAGAATAGCATGCCACACACAATAGAATAACAGGACACACAATACAATAACAGAACACACAACAGAATAACATGCAGCACACAATATAATAACAGGACATACAAGAGAATAACACACAACTGTTCAGTGAGCATATTTTTGTGCTTCTCATGATACTACTACTGCTCGAACATTTTGCTAAACAAGTGATGTCAAAATCAAAATTTGACCTTTCCCTGATCATTAAAAGTGACATAGATGAGTTGACCATTCACAGTTGTAAATGTCCACAATGGCTTGCCACGGTCTTTGGAAATTCTCTTGCTCGTAGTGTTAGTAACTTCACCTTCTGTGTTGCAATAATTTGGTAAGGAAAATCTCCTATCAACCACTGCAATGCTCGCATTGCTGATCAACTGAAAAAAAAAGTCACAATATATTAATTAAGGATTATTAATTGTTTCTGTACCAGGAAGTTGTTGCTTCAACTCTTCTAATTAAACTGATGATACTTTAATGTGAAGTTTGTTGCTTCAACTCTTCTAATTAAACTTATGATACTTGAATGTAATCAATGTTTGGAGTTTTTTTTTTCACGTGCTTGCATTGTACTCAAGCATAGCCCATACATGTGCTACAATTTCTAGTGCATGTGAGTGATTTTTGCATGTGGATTAAGTTTCCTTATTACCAGTGCCCCTCGCCATCAGGTGAACCCACTCTGACTTCTGAGGTACTTGTAATTTATATCCCTAAGTCAAGGACTAGAAGCCAACATTTTAGTCCAGCTGTCCAGTGTAGGGGTTGAACATGCTACCATGGCATCAGCACACAGGATGTTTAAGGACGAGCAATCATATCCATTCGGCTATGCAGACCTCCATGTTGAATGAACGAACAAATAAACTATTTTCACAGGGTCACAAACTGGGCATGCAGGCCTGTCTTGCATTCAGCCCTTCTAACAACTCATCTTTCGTACATCAATTATCTATTGAGTAAGTTACATTCATATAGAAATAACGGCACATGAATGATGTGAACATAAACAATACACATTACCATGTTATGAGGCAGGCAGGCAGGCAGGCAGTCAGACACTCACATACACACCCAGAAAAAAACACCTACACTCACACGCACGCACATATATATATATATCATCAAGTGCCCTGCCGGCTGATCTAGGTGTTCATGGCTCTCCACAGATCTCGATCTTTGGTTTTCTGGATCAACTCTGCTGATGATATTCCTCCATGCCACCGTCTTAATCCATCCAGCATCATTTCTCTTGGTCTGCCCCTGCCTCTCTTCCCCTTGATCTTTCCAGTTGTCACGATGTTCTCCAATGCCTCTCTTCTCATCACATGGCCAAATAAAGCTGTTTGTCTCTTTCTTATTGTTGTATATAGTCTTCTAGTTCCATTAGCCTCTTCAGGCAATCGTTGTTAGTTACTCTGGCAGTCCAAGGAATTCACAACATTCGTCTCAAAAACCAAATCTCTGTTACTTCTAAGTTATTCCTAATTGTTCATTTAAATTCCAAGATTGATTGATTGATTGATCTAGGAACCGACATCACAGCATTCGGGACATTCCCATAAGCGCTCCGTCCCCATCCTCAGCAACCAGCGAAGAGTTCCAACACTAATAGTTCCAGTAGCAATCTGATTATATGTCCGTCTCGCCTTTCCTCTGAGCATCGAGCGTCGGCCAGATCCCCTTGTCACTCCTCGCTGCCTCATTCTAACCAGACTATGGTGATCCATTTGCTCCTCCGAGGTGTACACGTGCTCCCACAAGGCCGCAACCACATCTGCCTTGTCATGCATCAATACTCCACCAAGTTCTGCCGAGCCAGACAATCTGTCTGCCTGTTCATTCCCCAGCACACCGGCATGCCCAGGAGAAAAGATCCAGATGATGCTTGCTACCCGTGACCTCCGAAGCGAAGCAAGCCACTCTGCATGAAGCTTGCCTGTTCTCACCCTTCTCAGCATGCTTTCTGAGTCAGTTACAATCACAATATGTGTATGTATCGTGTTTTCTATCCAGCGGAAAGCTGCACTGACCGCCTCCACCTCCATTCTTAAGCTAGATGTAGTGTCATCATACGCCAGGCTCTCCTGCACCAAACGCCGACCATTAGTTTTTGCCAAGAACCCCCAAGCACTTCTCCTACCTCTCAACACAGACCCATCCGTGTAGATAATCACATCACCCGGGCGAGAATTTTCCTGAATTAATTGCTGAATTTCCACTTCCGTGGCCCCTGCTGGCCACTCCCTGCACTCCCGGCTCAATGTGATTATAACTCTGCACAAGTCTGACTGCACGGCTGGCACTCTGACCCACTCCTCTCCTCGCCTAATGTTCTCCAAGGGGCACACCTGTCTGATCGTATCCTCCGCCTGAGCCATCCATGATTTCCCTCTTATCAGTCTCTGACCCTTAACTACGTCCAGCGCCTCATGCAACGGGTGATCTGTGTCTGCAGCTACTCTGAGGTATGCCTTCGCTTGCATCACCTTGTGCCTACCAGCAACAGTAGGCAGACCAAGGATGTAGCGCATACACACTACTGGAGTGTCTCTGGTGCATCCCAGAATGACCCGCATAGCTCCATTCTGTATGCGCTCTAATTTCACCAGCTGACTCTTTGAGACAGTGAGCAGTCCTAGTCCATAATCAATCACTGAGAGGATCAAGTACTGGTATAGTGTGAAGAGCATTCTCTCTGTGTCCATTGCAGCCATAATTTTAAGTGCATTGAGTCCCTTTTGAGATCTTGTCACAACCGTCTCCACATGGTCCTTGAAGGACAGACTCCTGTCAAATGTGATTCCCAGATACTTCAGTTTGTTCTCTCTGTTGACGCTTCTACCATCTATCGTGAGGCTTGGGGCATCATCTCTCACAATCCTGTTGTCCAGAGAGCACCACAACACAGCCGCCTTTTCCGGGTTGATGACAGCACTCATTTCAGTGCACCAGTCAATCACTTTGTCTACTGTCACCTGTAGCTCCTGGGCTGTTTGATCCCTATTTCTCCCCTGCCTGTATGCAAGAATATCATCTGCAAATGTTAGAATCCTTCCAACCCCTGGTGCTTCTAGGTATGCAATCTTGCTCGTATACACATTAAAGAGCACCGGTGAGATTGCAGATCCCTGTGGCAGTCCCGGGGTTAAAATATGTGGCTCTGAGGTCCATGCGCCCAGACGGAGAGCAACCTGATGAGAATGCAGGACGGCCGCTATCCAGTTCACTAACCAGGGATTGACCCCCTTCTCCATAAGTGCGGTCATCAAAATATCATATCGAACTCTATTGTACGCATCCTCGAGATCAAGCGCTGCCGCCATCGTTTCCTGTCTACTCTGGAACCTCTCATAAACGTCAAAGGCAAAGGTGGCCGCATTCGACCAGGTATCTTTTCCTGGCCTGTAGCTCCCCAGGCCTCTTGGAAGAAGCTTCCCTTTCCAAAAAATCCTGCAGCTTAACAGCGACTATCTTCTCTAAAACCTTCCCAAATGTATTTTGAAGGGTGATGATCCTAAAGCCGCCAAGCTTTGAATGATCCTTGTATGGTTTTGGGAGAGGGATGAGATAGCTATGCAGCTAATCCTGCGGTACTGACGCTGTCCTAATGCTCTGATTAAAGCAGCCGGCCATCTCCTTCAGGTCTACATCGCTCAAAGCCTTCATGTGGCCATACCTGACAACTTAGGGGTGTCTGTCGCAATTTCCTTAGCTGCTTCACTGCAGCTCTCTTTGTTTTCCACGCATTGTCCACTTCTGGGGTCCACCATGGGGGCTACAAAAAGGGAGTTTTAACAGTCCTGTTGCATGCCCCATGTCTGAGGCGTCCAAGAAGGCTGTCGCTCCACTCATACCGGAAGGTCCTTGACTTTCTTGGACTTAGAGATCAAGACTGAGCATGGCATGTGATCACTCCCATGGTCATTCAACACAGTCCAAGATTCGCTGCCATACAGCAATACTGGTTCTATATAGCATTTCAGTTCTCTCTTTCTTACACTCATTGATATAGACTTATTGCATAAGATACTCTTCATTTTCAGAAATGCAGCTTTTGCCTGCCCTATTCTGCTCTTAATCTCTGTTGTACATCTTCCAGTTGATGTTATAAATGCCCCTAGGTATTTAAAACAATCCACTTGATTAAGAATTTTCCCTTCAATTTCTATGTCACATTTTGGTGTCACCATTTTCTTTGATATCAACATTGTTACTGTTTTCTTGATATTCAAGGAGAGACCTTCCTTTGTACTCTCTGCTACTACAATGTCCAACAATTGTTGTAGGTATGTTGCATTATCTGCCATCTGCATAGTGTATATTGTTTATATTATAATCTCTGATTAGTATTCCTGGCTTCTCTTTGATCTCTCTCATTATTGCTTCGCTACAGAGGAAGAAGAGATCACCCTGTCATACTCCTAGCTTTATTTGTTCGTAACTACACTCTGTATTTCCCATTTTAATTGCTGCTACTTGGTTCCAGTAAATATTCTGTATTATTCTTAAATCTTTCTCATCAATGTTGATATCTTCCAACACTTTAATCAGTTCATCATGTTTTACTTTATCAAATGCCTTAGAATAATCTATGAAGCATAAATTTATGTCTCTCTGTTTCTCTATTGACATTTCTATTAGAGTTCATTATATATATATATATATATATATATATATATATATATATATATATATATATATATATATATATATATATATATATATATATATCTTCTTCTTCTTCAGCGTTCCGAGCCATTGAGGTTCTTTGCTGCAAATACAATCCGTCTCCATTCGTCTCTCTGGTGGACCTTCTCTTGCCAGTCGTTGATTCCAAGTGCTTGCAGGTCTGTACATGTATTATCTCTCCACCGCCTTCTTGGTCTACCTCGGGGTCTACGGTCATTTATTTCCTGAGTGTAAGCGAGTTTTGTTTCCCTATTATCTTCCATTCTTTCTATATGCCCCAGCCATTGTAGTCTATTAGCCTTCATGATACCAGTGATTAGCGGGGACTTAAACAGATCATAAATGTCTTTGTTACTTCTTCTTTTCCACTCTCCACTTTGTGTATCCCTAATGGGTCCAAAGATGCGTCTTAAAATTTTGTTCTCAAAGGTTTGTAACAAGGGTTCGTCTCCTTTCGTTGTACTCCAGGTTTCAGAGCCATACAGCACAACTGGTCTGATCAGTGTTTTGTATATTGTGATTTTGGTGTTACGAGATAGCGCCTTTGATTTTAGTAGATGTTGTAGTGCATAGTATATCTTATTTCCAGAGTTGATTCTAGTTTGTATTTCTTCCCTTATGATGTTGGAGCAGTTGAAGATCGTACCCAGGTATTTGTATGCTTCCGTTCTTTTAATGGTCATATTATCTATTTGTATGTGGCCAGAGTTTCTAGCCATTCCGTCTCTTGAAATTACCATATATTCTGTCTTATCTTGGTTGATAACCAGCCCCATCTGTTGGGCTTTTTCCTTTAAGTGAGTCAATATTTCCAATGTCTTTTGTTCACTTTGCCCTATAATATCTATATCATCTGCATAACCAAGCAGCTTGGATGTTCCTCCAATATCACATTCCTCCTTTACCTTCCTTACAACTTTCTCTAGAGCCAGATTGAAGAGTAGCGGCGATAGTGCATCACCCTGTTTCAAGCCAGATGTTATTTGGAAGGGGTCTGATTTCCTGCCTTTATATGTTACTATATTATAAGTATCTTCCATGCATAGTCTGGTCATGTTGATTAACTTCCTTGGTATTCCAAATTCCTGCATAGCATTCCATAGACTATTCCTATGGACACTATCATAAGCCTTTTTAAAATCCACAAAAATGTTATGAAGATCTCTTTTATATTCCCAATGTTTCTTGGCTATTTGTCGTAAGATAAATATCTGATCTATTGTTGATCTGTTTTGTCTAAAACCCGCCTGGTAGTCACCTAATATGTCTTCTGAATATGGTTTTAGTCTATTTAGTAATACTGCGGATAGTATCTTATAGCTTGTGGACAGTAGTGATATTCCTCTATAATTTCCACATTGGAACTTGTCTCCTTTCTTAAAGATAGGTATCAATAATGACTCTTTCCAGTCATGGGGTAATTCTTCTGTCCTCCAGATTTTTATTATTAGTTCGTATAGCTTTAGATGTAATGCATGGCCACCTGCCTTTATAAATTCAGCAGCAATTCCATCAGTCCCAGTTGCCTTATTGTTTTTAAGTCGTGAGATTACATATAGGATTTCTTCAAATGTAGGTTCTTCAATTTGTGGTTCGCATGTTAGAACCTCTTCCTGTGAGAAAATGTTACTTGGAGCTTCACAATTTAGTAATTCAATAAAATATTCTTTCCATGTGTTGCACATTTCCTCATTGGTATTTATCATATTCCCATTTTTGTCTTTTAAACCATATGTGTTTTGTTGGTGCCCTCGTTTCATTGACTTCAGTTCTTTAAAAAATTTTCTGGATTCATTTTTCTGGTGATTAGTTTCCATATCTTTGATTATATTATTCATATATTCTCACTTCTGCTGTCTGACTATTTTTGTAGCCTCTTTACATTCATTTCTATAATGCTCTTCCTTTTGGATGTTATTGATGTCATTTAACCATACATGTCTGGCATTCTTCTTCCTAATGACTGCTTCTTCACATTTTTGATTGAACCATCTGTTCTTTCTATGCGTGGTTAACACACCGAGACATTCTTCTGCGGAAGACTGAATTGTATTCTTGATGTTCAACCAAGTTTGGTCAATGCTTTCCTCCAAAGGGTTTTGCAGAGTTTCAAGTTTACATTTTATTTCATCTGTAAATTTCTCTTTGACTGTAATATCTTGCAGTTTTTCTCTGTTATATGTTGGGTGTAATCTTTGTAATTTAGTATAGAAAGCTCTCTTAAATTTTATTTTAAATTTTGCTCCAACGAGGAAGTGGTCACTGTGGCACTCAGCTCCTCTATAACTTCTGACTTGCTGTATGTTTGATGCATTTCTGTTGTTAATTAAAATGTGATCTATTTGATTATAGGTTCTCTTGCCACATGATTTCCAAGTTTGTTTGTGTATATCCTTTCTTTGTAGTCTGGTACTGCTAATCTGCAGTCCTTTGGCTTCTGCCAGGTTGATGACTCTCCATCCATTATCATTTGAAGTTGTATGTAGGCTTTCCATACCGGCCACTTTTTTATTAGTTTGCTCTCTACCTATTTTTGCATTGAAGTCTCCTAGCACAATCAGGATGTCCTGTTTGGGGGTTTCTTCTATGACATCTTCCAGATCATTATAAAAGTCTTCTTTAATATCATCTTCTTTCTCTTCAGTAGGTGCATGTACATTAATCATCGTTATATTTTTCCATTTACCTTTTATTCGTAATTTACTAATCCTGTCATTAAAAGCTTTAAAGTTTAAAACGTTCCCCCATAACTCTTTTTTGATGACAAATCCTGTTCCTAATTCATGTTTATTTTGGGTGTTTCCTCCATATATTATAATCATTCCATTTTGCTCTAAAGTACCCTCTCCTGGCCACCTTATTTCTTGAATTGCTGTTATATCCATTTGATATTCAATCAGCTCCCGGGTTAGTTCTTCGGCCGCTCCAGCTCGATATAGTGTCCGTACATTCCATGTTCCAAATCTCAAAAGTCCTTTAACGTTCCAAGGTCGTTGTCCAGATAAGTCAGTCCGATATCGAGGCTCATGTATTTGTTTCGTAACAAAGAAAGGTTTTTACAAAGGTGGGGATGTTAACCCCACGCTTCAACCCCCAACAAAAGGCATTTGATAAAGTAGGTAGAAACAAGCTGTGGAAAATCCTTAAACAATATGGAGTGAGTACACATCTAATGAACCTATGTAGAAGCTTATACAACAACAGTGAATGCATAGTGAGAGCAACTGGAGGACACTCAGAACCCTTCACCATAAGATCCGGAGTACGACAAGGTTGTGTCCTGCCCCTCTCTTGTTTATAACATATATAGACAACATATGTAAAGAAACCAGCCAAACAGAGACCGCAAGAGCACTGCATGACGAGAACACAGAAGAAGAACCATCTGCAAATCTAACCATTAGAGAACTCCTGTTTGCGGACGATCAAACACTAATAGCAAAATCAGAAGCTGAATCACAAGACCACATGAATAGTCTAAACTAAATGTGCAGGGAACATAACATGAAAATTAGCACAAGCAAAACAGAGGTAATGACTATAACTAAAGAAGAAAAAACAACAACAATTTACCTAAATGAACATCTCTTGAAACAAGTAAAGAGTTTCATGTACCTAGGAAGTATAATATCATCAAATGGCAAATCAGAAGACGAGATCAAAAATAGATGCAATAAGGCAAACCAACTCATTGGACAAATTGGACCAATACTAAAGAACAAACATATATCAATAACTACTAAGAAAGCATTTTACAACACAATCTTCCTACCAACTCTATGTTACCAATGCTAAACCTGGACAATGACAGAAAAAGAGAAAAGAAAAATCACAACAGAAATGAGATTCCTGAGAAGAATACTCAATGGATCAAGAAGAGATAAGATCAGAAATGAAGAAATCAGGACTAAAGTGAGGGTTATAGCTGCACTAGATTTTATTAGAAAGCAGCAAGTCAAATGGTTTGGCCATGCAAGTAGGTTACCAACTAACAGTATATCATAACAAGCAATGATGTACAGACCAGATGGAAACAGAGGAAGAGGCCGACCACATAAACGTTGGACGCAGGGAATAACAGAGTCCATGGGAATATCGATATATGAGGCCCATAATTGGGCACTCTCATGATGTTTATACTTCACCTTGACACTGCAAAGTACAAGAGGAACATGATGAGATGAGATGAGATATATATAGCATTGTTTCCTTCCACAAAACCATACTGTTCTTGAATAATTTCCATTTTTATTGACTTTCTTGTTCTTATCATTATAATTCTGAATAGAAACTTAGTGACATGGTTTATGAGGTTAATTGTACGAAAATCCTCGCATTCAATTGCTCCTGGTCTTTTTGGTATAGCTATAAATACAAATTTCAGCATATCGCTTGGTAAATATCCATAGCTGTAAATATCAATCAACATTTTGGTTAATATATCTACTCCAAATTCTCCCAAAACTTCTAATTCTTCTATTGTGATTTCATCTGGCCCAGCTGTTATTCCTTTCTTCATATGTTTCATAGTGTTAGCGACTTCTTCTTTTAGAATAGGTGGTCCATCTAAGTACTTTCTTCTGTTAATTCTTCCCTTTCTTCATCATATAATTAATTCTCTTATATACTCATTCCACCTCTTCATTATAGCACCTGCTTCCAGTAATATCTTTCCAGTCTTTGACTTCAAACACCCTGTATTTATTCTTATGTTTCTTCCCGTGTTTGAAATTTTGTCTGATCTAGAGATCCTATTCCAGGATGTGGATGATCAATGGGAAACGTTGAAGAATTCAATCAATGTGGCTGTAGAAACAACTATTCCAAAATTAAAGAAGGTGGGTCGTAAGAAATGGATGACAGAAGAAATTTTACACCTCATGGAAACAAGAAGACTCAAATAATTCTGTCAAATATGAAGAAATTCACAGACAAGTCAGAATATTATGTAAGGAGGCTAAAGAAGCATGGCTTGAAGAAAAGTGTTTAGAAATTGAAAGCCAACACAACAGTCAAAATAACAAATTAGTGCACAAAAGAATTCAGGAACTTACTAATAAAAGAACAAGTACATCAACAGGGTGTCTAAAAACTGAAGATGGCAAAATCATAATAGAAAAAGACCAGATTCTACAGGTATGGACAGATTATGTGAAACACCTTTATGATGATAACAGAGAAGAACAGTATGATATTAGATTTAATAATAAAGGACCGCCAATTTTGGAGATGGAGGTTCGAAATGTTCTTAAGCATATGAAAGCTGGCAAGACCCCCGGTGCAGATAACATCACATCAGAAATGATTAAAGCTTTAGAAAAATTTGGACTAGATCAAGTCACCAGACTGCTGAACACATTATATGATACTGGAGATATACCTCCTGAATTATGTAACTCTATATTTATTGCAATCCCAAAGAAATCAGGAACCTTGGAATGTGATCAACATAGAACAATTAGTATAATGAGTCACATCACAAAGATTTTGCTAAGAATTATCATGCAAAGAATGAGGAAGAAGATACAACCTGAAATAGGGGAAGAACAATGTGGGTTTGTAGAAGGAAAGGGTACAGTAAATGCTGTGTATATGCTGCGAACAGTTATTGAACGTGCTATAGAAGTAAACAAGGATAAACATCTTTGCTTTATTGACTATAAAAAGGCTTTTGATAGCATTATACATGTCAGCATGGTGGATATGCTTGCAGATCTACAAATTGATGGGAAAGACATTAGACTTATAAAAAACATATATTGGAAACAACAAGCTGCAATAAGGATTGATAATGAAGTGGGACAGTATCAGCCAATTAAGAGAGGTGTTAGGCAGGGATGTGTGATGTCTCCAGATATTTTTTCCCTGTATAGTGAAAATATTTTCAGAAATGTAGAGGATATAAATGGAATCAGCATTGGAGGACGAAACATCAATAACATTAGATATGCAGATGATACAGTATTAATTGCAGACAATGCGCAGGACCTGCAACAATTAGTAGATGCGGTTGTTGTACACAGTGAGCAACTGGGGTTAGAATTAAATTGTAAAAATACTCAGGTTATGGTCGTCAGTAGGAAGGAAGAAGTACCACAATGTAATATACAAGTAAATGGAAATATTCTTCAACAAGTGAATCGGTACAATTATCTTGGAACAGTTATAACATCTGATGGGAGATGCCTTGAAGAGATTAGAACAAGAATCGCCATGGCGAAAGTAGCCTTTAGCAAGATGAAAAACATTCTGACCAATAAAAAGATGTCAATTGAAATGAGAAAAAGAGTGTTGAGGGGATACATAGGGCCTGTTCTTTTGTATGGATGTGAAACTTGGACAATGAGCAGTCAAGCTGAAAAGCATCTGATGGCTGCAGAAATGTGGTTTCTGAGGAAAATGCAAAGAATACCATGGACAGACAGAAACACCAATGACCAAGTACTACAGGAAACAAATGAACATCGTAAACTGATTAGAGAAATTAGACGTAGACAGTCAAATTTTTTTGGATATGTTATGAGAAGAAATGGATTGGAGAACTTAGTGACAACTGGCAAGATCGAGGGGAACAGACCAAGAGGAAGACCGAGAGGAAAATACCTGGATGGCTTGGCCACATGGCATGGACGAGACAGGAACACTGAGCTGATCCACGACACCGGTGATCGAGTGAAATGGCGAGTCATGACCGCCCACCCTTTCCGGGATGGCACATGATTGATTGATTGATTGATTAAGATTTCTTCATTCATCCATTTTTTCTTAGCCTTTTGACTTCTCTCCAGTAATAATCTCCTTAATCTTACTTTTATTTGTCCACATAATGGTACATGATCACTATTACAGTCAGCACCAGACATTGTCTTTACATTAATTAACACATTTCTAAATCTTTTATTAATAAGTATGTAGTCAATTTGGTTGTGTATTTTCTTATCAGCCGAACTCCCTGGCCTAGGGGTTAGCGACTTTCTCCATAATCCCGTATACTCTCGTGAGTAACGTGATGACGGTGAGAATCGGTAGCGGTTCTAACCACGTCGGTAACTTACGAGGTATGTGAGCCAGTTGCTCAGAAAGCAATGGCAAACTACTGAGCGTAATCTTGCCAAGAAATCAACAATCAGCTGAAAGATGCTGATGCTGACAGTGATGTCCTGTAAAGGATTTACAAACATTGTTTTTTAAAGATTTTCTTATCAGGGCTTTACCATGTGTATAGTCGTCTTTTATGGTGTTTAAACCATATGTTTCCAATTATCATATCATTAATATTTGCCCATTCTATTAGTTTCTCTCCTCATTCATCTCTTGGACCTAAACCATAATTTCCCACTATATCCTCAATATTTTCCTTTTCTACTTTTGCATTAAAATATCCCAGTATTATTTTTATTTCTTGTGATCCAATTTGAGCCATCGCCATTTCTACTTCATCGTAAAAGTGTTGTATTTCTTCATCACTACTGCTTGTTGTTGTTGTTGCATATACATGTATAATATTTATATCTAATGGTTTGCCTTTGATTTTGAGCATTATAACTCTATCTGAAATACACCAGTAGGCCTATCCAATAATTGATTTGGCTGTTTTTTTTCATCGCAAATTATTCCTACATCTTTTTCATGTGTATCCCCACCAGAATAAATTATTGTGTGTTTGTCGGTTATAATTTTGCCAGATCCCTTCCATCTCATCTCACTTATGCTTGGTATATTCATTCTCATGTTTTCCATTTCTCTTAGAACATTGTTTAACTTTCCTAGCTCATTTAATGTCCTAACATTCCATGTTCCTACTCTAAATTTATTTAATTTAGTTTAGTTATGGTTTTGCCATCAGTAGCTGGATGAGTCTGTAGTAGTAGTTTGGTGTCACCTGTGGTTCATGACTGTTCCTACCAGATGAGGATATCCTAAGACAGCCATTAACGTTGTTCACTATCTCTGATATATTGAGGATATTCATTTGAATCCCCATGGAAGATGGAAGATGGAAGATGATGATGATGATTCATTTGAAACACGTTCCAATGGCTTTATTACAAAAGCATGAAAGTAGCATTAACAGGTGTGGTAGAATTAAACAAAGCATTCATTTTGAATGAATTATGCACCATGGGTTGGTCATAAGAAGTCGCCGTAGGCATTCAGGCAAGCATTCCATTGCTTAGGTAGGCAGCGAATGCCGTCCACAAAAAAGGATTGTGGTTGCTCACTGGACCAAGTTTGCACGATGTGGACGAGCATTATCGTGCAACAAAATCACACCACAAGAAAGCATGCCAGGTCGTTTATTCTTGATGGCTATTTGCAACTTGTCTAGTGTTTGCAAGTAGTGGGCAGAGTTGATGTTGACACCAGGTTCTTTAAAGTCAGCCAACAATAGCCCTTCATGGTCAAAAAATTCACTCAGCATAACCTTATCAGCGGAAACCTGTAACTTGAATTTTTTGGCTTTTGGTGATCCAGCATCCTTCCATTGCATGCTCTCTCTTTTGCTGCTTGGCTCAAAGTGGTGACACCATGATTCATCGTTTGCCACTATGCAGAAGAGAAATGCATCACTCTCCACTCTGTAACGCAGCAAGTGGTTCAAACACCATCCCATGGGTACCTCTTTTTGGTGGTCAGTCAACATCCATGGTACCCACTGTGAACACACCTTCCGATATTGTAGTTTCTTACGAACGACCTTTCGAACTGTCCCAATTGACACATCAAATTCTTTCGCTAGCAAACATATGCTTCGACAACATTTCATCTCTACAGCTGCATCAATATTGGCGATGTTTTTTTCTGTTGAAACAATATGGGCTTGACCCGGCCGTCGAAGATCTGTCGTGATCTGACGTCATTTCAGAAACATTTGTGCCAAGTCTGTCACTGTTGTGTTCAACACACATTTGTTACCATTGCCTGCATTCTTCGATGAATATCCACTGGTTGACATCCTTCAAATGAAAGAAACTGAAACACTGCTCTCTGAGCTTCTTTAGTTGGATTTTGGATCAATAAGACCATTTCCTCAACGGTCAGAAACAGAACCTATGCATCATGGGACGATAAGCACGTGCTCTTTTATTCATTGGTCAGTACTTATCACATGACTATGACATGATCAGGTTCAACGTACGCAATTACACACGGTGAAGCACAAACGGATTTCAAATGAACGCCCTTATATAAATATATATAGACACATAGAAAGACAAATCAAATCAAATCAAATCAACTTTATTAGGGTCACAAATTGGGCGCGCTGGCCTGTCTTACATTCGGCCCTTCCAATCACTCGTCTTTCGTTCATCAAGAGCATTATACATTTACATAGGAAGAAATATAAACATTGTGAAATGAATGTTGTAAACATAAACAAGGCTAATTACCATGTTATGAAGCCCATCTCCCACCTATCCATACATCACCCCACCCACACAACACCCCCACCTACCCACACATACGCGCACCAAGGGACACATACACATCCCCACCTACCGACACACACGCACACCAAGGGACACATACATACCCCACCAACCGACCCATCCCCCTCCCGCACATCCCCCACCCACACACACTGCCCTCACCTGATCCCCCAACCAAAACACACTCGCCACCCACAAACATTCCCCTTCCAACCCACACATCCCACGCGCATCCACATACACATCCTACCCCACACATCCTCTCCCCACCCACACTTCAAACCACCCATCCCCCAGCCACATCTCCATCGACAACATATTCCCCACCCACACACACAATCCCCCCCCCCCCCACACATCGCACATCCACTCACACATCCCCAAACCATACACACACATCCCCACCAACTGACATGTCCCTACCCCCCACATACACACATCTCCCTAACCACCCATACATCCCAAATCCACTCACACACACCCCACCACCCACACATACAACTTCCACCCACCCACACATGCCATAACCTAATCCCCCACCACATAATCCCCCACCCGCACATCACATACACCCCCTACCACGCACTATTCCCAACCCACGACAGTGGACGAGACAGTGGTATCCAGGTCACCAGAAAACTATCTAATAAACCCAATGATGACTACCTTTTTCTGACTGGCAAAGGATAGATGGCCAATGTTATCTCAGGATGGGACATAACAGACTATTATAAACACTTCATGTGTCTGCTAAGTAATGCATGTTAGCAGATCGCCTGGTCCACTAAGTATACAGATAAATAACACGTCTCTAAAACAAGTTAAAGAATTCAATATCTTGGAAGTATGATCACAGAAGGTCGAAGATTGGACAGAGAATTCAAAATCAGATGTCAGAAAGCTAGTGCACTTACATATCAACCATCACCCTTACTGAAACATCCAAATATACCCATGTCCGCAAAATGACAGATAATAAACAGAATATTCACACCAACCCTATGCTATCAATCTCAAACTTGGACTTTATCCAAATCACACTTTCTCAAAATCAACACCTGTGAGATGAGATGCCTGAGGAGAGCTGCCAACTTAACAATACAAGACCGAGTAATTAAATGCTGTTACCAGACAGACAGTGGGATCAACACCTTGTGCCACATTTATTGAAAGACAGAAGATCAAGTGGTTTAGCCATGTCGTTAGAATGCAACACCATCAACTACCATCACTGCCTTACATCAAAGATCATCTGTGACGAGACCAAGAGGACATCCAAGAAGAAAATGGATTGACGATATCAAAGACATTATACAATCACACAGAATGACACTATCCAGTGCCGTCCATCAGCCACTGGAACGGAAATTATTCCTAACCACGATGCTTGATGACAGAAGTGGAAGATGATGATGATGATGATGATGATGATGATGATGATGATGATGATGATGATGATGATGATGATGATGTGTCTGCTTCACCACTATAAGTATGTAAACTAAGAAAATAAACTGCTGAACATGTTCTCAAGGATTTTCCTCTGTACAGTGAACTAAGAAACATATACTTGCCCACTGAATTAACACTAATCGCCAAGCTGAATGGAACTAAAGAGGAACTCCATAAGACAGTAAAGTTCATGAGAACTTGCCCAGTGTGTAAGTTTTAAGATGTGATCATAAGAAGAAGAGAATTATGTGGGTCAGAAGGAGTTAACATAACAATTCAGACAGAATCTGTTAATAGAACAATTGTCTAAGACAGAAAGAGTTCAGATACGTAATTTTTGTTATGGACTAATCAATAACATTGTGGTGAGTTGTCTGGAGTTTTGGTCAAGCTGTCTGCCTTGCACTCTGAAGGTTGTGGGTTCCATTCTGGGCTACATATTTCGGTTTACCAGTGCATATTTCCCAGAGACTCCTGGGGGTCGTTGCTTGAGCTATGGAGTGCATGCTTTTTGTGATGCTTTGGGCAGGATGCCCTATGGAAATAGACCACGCCATCTGGGATAAAACCCAGTGCAATGAAGTCAATCCTCTCGACTTTTAAGACTCTTTTCCTCTCTGCTGTGTGTCCACCGTGACGAGGTAGAGGGGCTTGTGTGTTCCAATGACCCCAAGAGCTATGCCGACGGTAGCACAGCTACTGGTAGGGTCACCCATGTCGGGCAGGTCAAGGGAGAGGGACCAGACGAAGTGACGCACAAACCTGCTGCCTTGTAGGTAGACTGGGAACAGTCAAAGGCTAGGGAAAGCACCCCGAACAAATGCTTGTCGAAATTGGATGCACTGAGCCACAGGCTTGACAAAGTAGTGCAACATAACTTAATTTGATGATGTCACAAATCAAAATTAATTGTTATGGTGCTAATCCCGCGAAGTCCCATCAGGCGGTGATAGTGCCGGGCCCCCTGCCTCGAGGGGGTCCACCCATGACTACTGGTGGTCACCTTCCCCTGTGCTGTGGAGTCAAGGCACAGAGGAGTAGGTTAAGAGCTATAGACCAAATACCCCGGACACTCAACGTACTACAGTGGAATGCCGAAGGATTTTATAACAAGAAAGTCTCCCTAACACAGCGTCTTCATAAAGATAGAATAGATGTGGCATGCATTCAAGAGACACACCTCAACGCCAATCACAAATTCTCAGTCAGAGGATATCAGGCAACACGTTTCAACCGTGAAGGACACAAAGGAGGAGTTCTAATACTTACACGAAATACAATACCATGCAGCGAAGTATCTGTGATCTCTGACAACCAAACGGAATTTATAGGTGTTGATATAATGATAAAGGACGTGAAAATAAGAATTCACAATCTGTATAGCCCAGCGGATAAGGACCTTACACTCTCAAACATGAAAATAACTGACACAAACTGCATTATTGTCGGAGACTTTAACAGCCGTTCAGAAAGATGGGGATACCCAGATACTGACAAAAGAGGAGATGAAGTGGAGGACTGGGAAATAGATTCAAATCTCCATCTACTCAACAAAGCGGATGACACACCGAGCTTCTACTCCAGAAGATGGTTTACCACTTCTACTCAAGACTTAGCTTTCTGCACAGGAGACATCCTCCACAAAATCGATCACCATGTGCTTGACCAATTAGCAGGTAGTGACCATAGACCAATCAAGCTTGTAATGAATATGGAGTATGTTCCACAGGAGCAAAAGCCTTTGCCCCGCTGGAATTACAAACGAGCAGATTGGGACAGATTTGCCATACTAACAGACAAATATTGTGAAAACATAAATACACAATATGGCAACATGAAGCAAATGGTGGAAAGTTTAAACCGAGCAATAATACAGGCGGCCACTGAGTCTATTCCAAGAGGAGCGAGGAAAAATTACAAACCATACTGGACTGAAGAACTACAAATTTTGGAGGACAAAGTTGAAGATGCCAGGAAGACAGCAGAGAGAGAGAACAAACAACTGAAGCGAACATCTCTCTCAAAGCCATCTCAGCAAAATATAAAAGAACAGTAAATCAAACAACAAGAGATTGTTGGAGGGAAAAAACAGAAAACCTGAATTTTGACAGGGATGGAAACAAACTATGGAAACTAGTGAAAGCCATGAACAATGAAGGACCTAGAAACAAACAGATAACAATTAAACAAGGAGATGCCTTGCTGGCAGGAAAAAAGGTTGCAAATGCACTAATGGAACACTATGCCAGTGCAAACCACATTGATATTACAATCGAACAGAAGAAAGCAATCAAAGACAAACAGATGCATCATACTAATACAGAGACAGCAGCAGAATATATGATGGCAAATCTAACAATGGAAGAAATGGAACAGGCAATGAATACTCTAAAAAAGAAGAAATCACCAGGAAAGGATGGAATCACAAATGAAATGCTAATAGGACTAAGCACTAAGGCAAAAAAAGAAACTACTAGCAGTCCTAAATTACAGCTGGAAGAGAGGAATAGTCCCACAGGCATGGAAGGAAGCTATACTAATACCAGTCCCAAAGAAAGGAAAAAACCTGGAAGAACCAAATGGCTATCGACCTATCAGTCTACTTAGCTGTGTAGGAAAATTAATGGAACGCATTATCTATGGCAGGCTAACATGGCATCTGGAAGAAAACCAATTCTTAACACCACACCAAGCAGGATTAAGAAAGTACAGATCCACTGAAGATCAAATAACCTATATAGCTCAGGAAATAGAGGATGCCTTCCAAGAGAAAAAGCACACACTAGCGGCCTGGATAGATTTAGAAAAAGCATTTGATAAAGTATGGAAGGATGGACTGAAAGTAAAACTGCAAAACATGCATGTTTGTGGGAAAATGTATAAATGGATCAGCCACTACCTTGAGAACAGAACTGCCAGGACAAAAGTACAAGGACAAACCAGCAAAATGATGCTGTTGTTCTTTCACCAACATTATTCCTAGCATATATAAATGACATCACGGAAAACTTTCCAGCGAAAGTACACACATCCTCTTTTGCAGATGACCTAGCCATATGGACATCTGAAGAATATATTAGTACAGCTAACAGCAGAATACAGCAAGCCTTATTAGCGCTAGAGGACTGGTCAAAATCATGGCTAGTGAAGATAAGTGAGGAGAAAACAACATGCACTGTGTTCTGCCTCTCAAATAAAACTCAGCAACCTAAGCTGGTATTGAATGGGAAAATATTGCACCATGAAGAAAATCCAAACTATCTAGGAGTCACCTTTGATCGTCGCCTGACATGGAAGACACAGGTTGAAAAAAATCGAACAAGAGCAAGGCAAAGAATGGCAATCATGAAAAAGCTTGCTGGTACAACATGGGGAGCAGATGAGAAAGTTCTCAAGAAGTTATATACTGGACGGGTGAGGCCAGTACTGGAATATGGCATTGCAGCTTAGGCAACAGCAGCTAAGTCAAACTTTAACAAAATAAGTAGAGTCCAAAATCAAGGAATGCGAATCATAACTGGAAGCCTGAAGACAACGCCTATTAATGAACTAGAAAAGATCACTTGTTTACAACCAATGCAGGATAGAAGAGATAGCAGAGCCCAGCAACAAGCAGAAAAATTTAGAAGATTGACAGACCACCCTATGTACAAAAGATTTAATGGTTTTGGAAAGGGAAGACTGAAGCGTAGCAACTTTGTAGAAACTGCAAAACGAAGGATTAGGGCAGATCCTATACTTAACATATCAACAGTCAAACCCATTTACAATGCACACAAGTTCCCAGCTTGGAGACAGCAGAAACTGCCTGAGATGATAGAAAACATTCCTGGTATTGAGAAAAAGAACACTCAGCATGAAACTGAAAGAAGAGAAATAACCCTAAACTACATAAAAGAACATTACCCAAGCAGCAATTGGACCCATGCATATACAGATGGATCAGCCAAAAATTCAGTAGAAAATGGTGGAGGAGGAATTCTCCTAAAATTAAAAAATGGAGTGAAAAAAACACGTTCAATGGCAACTGGAACATTTTCAAGTAACTTCAAAGCAGAGGTAGAGGCTCTGAAAACTGCAGCAGAAATGCTCCTAATGGAGGAAAATAAAGAGAAGCAAATAGCTATCTTCACAGATGCAAAGTCAGCTGTCTCAATACTGAAGAGCAATAACAGCACAGAACTAGCTGACCTAAGAGTAGGACTCCATGGTCTATGCCAGAAATCCAAAAAAGTTGTAATACAGTGGATCCCATCACATTGCAGTATACCTGGAAACGAAGAGGCTGACAGACTGGCAAAAGAGGGCGGACGACTACCACAGCCTGACATAGACATAACCTATAATGAGGCAAAAAGGTTGATAAAAAGCACTTATAGAACCAAATGGGAATCAGAGCATCCAGGCCATCAGAAGGATGATGCATATTACAAACTCAACCGAAGAGAACAAGTAGCAATCTTCAGACTCCGCACAGGACATAACAGGCTGAAATACCACTTGTTCAATAAACTAAAGATAGGAGATACTGATGAATGTAATTGTAGAACTGGAAAAATGACAGCAATACGTTTGCTGCAGGATTGCCCAACATATTCAGAACAGAGAAAGATATTTTGGCCCACACCTGCTTCATTTAAGGACAAGCTCTATGGAGATATCAACAAGCTCAAGTTGACCGCAGCTTACTTTAACTACATACAGGTTGACATTTAAAGGTGCATGAAGAAGTATTCAGACTGCCACACTTCATACCACAGGTATGTCAGTTACAAAATCGACCCAGAGGCATGAAATGGAATGTTGCTTGGATAGCAAATCCATTATGTGGAAAGTCCAAATCGAAAGCTCGCTGTGTGGGCTTCATAAAAGGTGGAAAATTGTCCTAGTGGCATGAAATGGAATATTGCTTGGATAGCAAATCCATTATGTGGAAAGTCTGAATCAAAAGCCCACTGTGTGGGCTTCATAAAAGGTGGAAGTGTCCTAGTGGCACGAAATGGAATATTGCTTGGATAGCAAATCCATTACGTGGAAAGTCTGAATCAAAAGTCCACTATGTGGGCTTCATAAAAGGTGGAAAAGTGTCCTAGTGGCACAAAATGGAATATTGCTTGGATAGCAAATCCATTACATGGAAAGTCCGAATCGAAAGCTCACTGTGTGGATGTCATCTGCAGACTGCATTCTTCTGGTTTCCGGAAGAACAGCCTATGGTGAACAGAAGGCCCAATATACGGAAGTGAGGCTAAGCAGCCATGTGCAGGACGTGACGATTCCTTGGGTGAGCCCAGTACCAGAGCACTATGTATCGGCTCTGCAAGTATGGAAGCCTCCTTGGATGGCGGGGAATGCCCATGGTCTGCCCCTGCCTTCTCTTGAGGGCTGACCAGGATCTTTGGCTGTTCTATATGGGCCAGCTGGGATAACACCACAACAGTGAGAGTCAAACGTCCTAAGAAACCCCCGGGAAGGTTAACCCGGTCAACAAATGCCCGCAGAAGTCGGATGTTTCGGCCTAACGGCGCAAGAACGCAGCTCTACTGTAAACAGGCACAACGCAGTCACATCAAAAAAAAAACTCCGGATGAACGCAGCAGAAGAAGAAGACTCTTTTGTTTTTGGGTACACAATGAGTAAAAGTGTATATTCAAGCAACTCCAAGATATTATTAAGACTTAATTATGCAGACATTATGCACCAGTAAATACATAGGATGACATAGATGTGTAATGTGATAGAAAATGTGTCATGACAGATAATCTTCAAACACATGAGATAAAACATTCAACTGTTGAAGGAGATGGATGGTCAAAGGATGCCCTCCAGGAAGACAATACTGAGCTGTGATACTGTTATAACTACTGCAGTAGACTCTAAACTGTGGATATTCATGAAAACTTGGGAAGATAATGTGGTGGTTTCCTGAAAAACTCTAATGAAATCTGAACATTATATTCAACAATAAGAAAGAGACAAACAGCTTTCTTTGGTCATGTGATGAGAAGAGAGGCACTGGAGAACATCGTGATGATTGGAAAGATCAAGGGAAAGAGAAGCAGGGGAAGACCCAGAGAAATTATACTGAATGGACTGAGATGGTGGCATGGAGGAATATCATCAGAAGAGTTGATCCAGAACACCAAAGATTGAGATCTGTCAAGAGACAAGAATGCCCACGCCACCTGGCAAGGTACATTATGATGATTACTGCAGCGAGGTAGTAAACTATTTATGAGAATAGATAAACTATTATGTTTACAATGCTTTAAAATAGAACTCTATGTATTAACTTTATTGATTACAGACAGGCATTTGACTTGGTGCTTTCAACAAACTGTTCCTAATTTTGAAACATTTTAAAATGGAAAAATCAGTTATTAAACATTCTAACTGACTCAGTACAAGCTAAACATTATTATGGATTAACCAGGTCAGTTCTGAAACACTTAAGTACTAAATTCTGACATTTATTTCAAAGACAGCATGTGGCATTGAAGTTAGTTGCTTATTCTTTACAGGACTCATAGTCAACCCCAGCACTTTTTTTGTGTGGCTGTTTGTGATTTCTTGGCAAATTTACGTTCAGTAGTTTGCCATTGCTTTCTGAACGACTAGCTCTCATACCATGTTATAATATACAAATCCAATGCTGGGCGATCTGCTGCCAAATTGCCTGCAGCTGTGTTTTGAACACGGTAGGCGGGATTAAAAACTGCATCCATAACTCCTTCACCACTGAGGTGGCTAGCAATGAAGACTTAATTAATTTCTTTACCTTATTAACAGAAATAAAGACCATTCCACTCGTACGACCAGAGAGTTCAGTGATGGTATTGTTATTATCCTTCTGTAAAAAAAAAAAAAACATAAGTATATTAAAATCCATGTTTTTCACAAGGAAAAATATCTCAACTTGGTCAAAATTATGAGTTATCAAACTGCAGGCCTCCACAAGGCAGGCAAGTATCATGCTGCTCTGGCACACAGATGCCCTATCTAGCACACGCACTGTTCTCCTGTCCCTGCCATCATTGCAACTAAATGTCCAGTGTGGGGTACAGGCTGGCAGTGTCTGCATCCTTCTCTCTTATGCAGAATTATCAAAATCCAAGTGACTGACCAACCCTGTTGAATCATTCAAAATGGGCAATGAAAGGAAGACTTGGGAGCTAAGTGTTTTAAATGCAGGATTTTAGATTCAGGGATCATCTCCATTGCTCTGAAGCTTTCCATTGAGGCCTCAATTGTTCCCATCAGATAATGACTACAAGAACCTCAGCTCAGTAGATGAACTCTAAAGCATTGACACCAGATCAGTCATAGCATCTTATTCTCAGTCTGTATTGTGTAATATTAATAATGGATCCATCTGGTTAGAGTGGGTACCCGGCACTGGCACTTCTCTCTTGTAAGGACTCACATTGATATTCTGTCGGGGCCATGCCGGAATGAAGGGCAATTAGCAAGTGGATATTTTGGCTTAATGAGCACCAGTATTTGAAGCACTCAAATGGACAAGGGAGATAAACTAAAGACTAGTTATGAACAACTGCAAGTTGAAGACACAATCACAGATGAAACAAAATATTTAAGGAAGCTTGTGTTTGAATTTAGCTGTTTGGTGAATCCTGTGGAAGACTAAGGATGCTTGTGTTTGAATTTAGCTGCTTGGTGAATCCTGTGGAGACTAAGGATGCTTGTGTTTGAATTTAGCTGCTTGGTGAATCCTGTGGAAGACTAAGGAAGCTTGTGTTTGAATTTAGCTGCTTGGTGAATCCTGTGGAAGACTAAGGATGCTTGTGTTTGAATTTAGCTGCTTGGTGAATCCTGTGGAAGACTAAGGATGCTTGTGTTTGAATTTAGCTGCTTGGTGAATCCCGTGGAAGACTAAGGAAGCTTGTGTTTGAATTTAGCTGTTTGGTGAATCCTGTGGAAGACTAAGGATGCTTGTGTTTGAATTTAGCTGCTTGGTGAATCCTGTGGAGACTAAGGATGCTTGTGTTTGAATTTAGCTGCTTGGTGAATCCTGTGGAAGACTAAGGAAGCTTGTGTTTGAATTTAGCTGCTTGGTGAATCCTGTGGAAGACTAAGGATGCTTGTGTTTGAATTTAGCTGCTTGGTGAATCCCGTGGAAGACTAAGGAAGCTTGTGTTTGAATTTAGCTGTTTGGTGAATCCTGTGGAAGACTAAGGATGCTTGTGTTTGAATTTAGCTGCTTGGTGAATCCTGTGGAAGACTAAGGAAGCTTGTGTTTGAATTTAGCTGTTTGGTGAATCCTGTGGAAGACTAAGGAAGCTTGTGTTTGAATTTAGCTGCTTGGTGAATCCTGTGGAAGACTAAGGAAGCTTGTGTTTGAATTTAGCTGTTTGGTGAATCCCGTGGAAGACTAAGTTTGGACCCTTAAGCTTCATGCATTGGCATTCAGGTTGTTTGAGCGTGGAAAAGGATTTGCATCTATTGAAGGAAAGTTGTAGTATCTGATCCCCTCCATCCATCCATCATGTGCCATGCCAGTAAACGTTGGCGGTCATGTTCTGCCATCTCACTTGATCACCAGAGTCGTGGATCAACTCTGTGTTTCTGTCTCGACCATGCCACAAGGCCAAGCCATCCAGGTACTTGCTTCTAGGTCTTCCCCTTGGTCTGTTCCCCTCAATCTTACCAGTTGTCACCAAGTTCTCCAAATCATTCCACAAAACATGATTTTCTTGGCATCTGTAAAGAAGGTAGTTTGCCATTGCTTTCCTTCCTAGCAGTGACCATACTGGTCAGTGACCGTAGCCATTGTCTCCTCAAAAAAGAGATCCTCTGCCTACCATTGTGAAAGTGGAGACCATAACCTACAACTATCTGTCAGCTGCTCTTCATCTTCATCCACCCTCACCTGGTATTAAAGTACAATTACCAAAGTGATGCATTTCAGAGCTTTATTCACTTCTGCAAGTTCATAGTTGAGTGGGTGTGCAAGACTGGTATTGGAGCTGCACATTTGTGTTGAGGCGTAGTAGAATGTTGCCAGGTCACCAGTCAGCACTGCCAGGGATGAACTGTAATCTTCATGGCGGACTGTTGTGTTGGCATTCCGGCAGCGGCCTTATGCATGTATGCCTGTGTGTCCTGTTAGTTTGTTGTCGGGACAGCTGTTGTTCCATTTTTCACATGGGACAGTGAGTTACGATATACTTCCGGTAAAATGGCGACGACGTGATGCGGTTATTCTGTGGGAGACGCTGTTTAGTGTTTTCCTGTGGATTATATGGTGTTATTTCGTATTCGTTTATTGGAAGTGTTCAAAAGAAGCCACGGAAGGCAGGTGGTGGATGAAATTTTGAGGGCAGCCGACAGATATATGTTGGTTATGGTCTCAAGTTTTGCGACGGCAGGCAGAGGACCTCTTTCGAGAGACAATGGCTGCAGTCACATGACCAGTATGGTTACTGCCATAGAGGAAAGCAATGGCAAACTACCTCTTTAAAGGTTCCTAGTACATTATGATTCGCCTAAAGACTGATCATCGCAAGACAAGGACAGAGACATTAAAATTAGCAACATGGAATGTTAGGACACTAAACAACGACGAAAAATTAGAAAACATAAAACAAGAAATGGAAAGAGAAAAAAATTAATATTTTAGGTATATGCAAAACGAGATGGACTGGAGCAGGCATCAAGATAGACAAAGATTTTAAGATTATTTATTCTGGAGGTGAAGATCGACAAAGGGGAGTGGCAATTATTTTGGACCAGGAAACATCAAAATCTGTTCAAGGATATTAGGCTGTAGCGGACAGAGTTCTACTAGTTAAATTAAGTGGCAGACCTTTTAACATAAATGTTATTCAAGTAAATGCCCCAACAGGAGAATCCAGTGAAGATAGTGTAGAGGAATTTTATAATGACATAAAGTCTGCCTTAAAGAAATGTAAAAATTCAGAAATAAACATCATAATAGGATTATCATCTTCAATGCAAAAGTAGGAAATCAAGGTTATAGACACACAGTAGGAAACTATGGTTCAAGAGAGAGAAATGAAAGAGGATACAGACTCGTAGAGTTGGCAAAACAACAGGAAATGATAGTAGGAAACACCTGGTTTAAGCAACACCCTAGAAGATTGTGGACATGGAGGAGTCCTGATAGCAGGATTAAAAACCAGATTGACTACATTCTGATTAGCAGAAGATTTAGAAATGTGTTAACAATAGCAAAAACAGTTTCCAGTGCTGATTATATTGGTGATCACAGATTACTTACAGGTACATTGAGGATAAAGTTGAAGAAAGTCAAGTATATAACAGGAAACACTAAATATGATTTGTGTACATTGAGGAATGACAAGGAAATACAAAACAAATTCAACATAGAAATGCAGAACAGATTTGATATATTGTCTGATCTAGAGATTCTATTCCAGGATGTGGATGCTCAATGGGAAATGTTGAAGAATTCAATCAGTTTGGCTGCAGAAACAACTACTCCAAAATTAAAGAAGGTGGGTCATTAGAAATGGATGACTGAAGAAATGTTACACCTAATGGAAACAAGAAGACTCAACAAAAATAATTCTGCCACATATGAAGAAATTCATAGAAAAGTCAGAATATTATGTAAGGAGGCTAAAGAAGCATGTCTTGAAGAAAAGTGTTCAGAAATTGAAAAACAACACAACAGTCAAAATACCAAATTAGTGCACAAAAGAATTCAGGAAATTACTAATAAAATAACAAGTACATCAGCAGGCTGTCTAAAAACTAAAGAAGGCAAAATCATAATAGAAAAAGATCAGATTCTACAGGTATGGACAGATTATGTGAAAAACCTCTATGATAATAGCAAGGAGGAACAGTGTGATATTAGATTTAATAATGAAGGACCGCCAATTTTGAAGATGGAGGTTCAAAATGTCCTTAAGCATATGAAAGCTAGCAAGGCCCCCGGTGCAGATAACATCACAACAGAAATGATTAAAGCTTTAGAACAGTGGTTCTCAACCGGTGGGCAATTCCCCCAAGGGGGGAATTTTAGGGTTTCCAGGGGGGGTAATGAAGACCATTTCAAGATCGCGTTAATACAAGAACCGATTACTTGATGTTGTTTTTCCCTTCATACTTTACAGTTATGTACGTCTCATCCTTCTTATATTCATTTTATAAAGTAAGTAGACCCACAAATCATGTTTTATGTTGATGTCTAAACTTGTTTTAGAATATGCTATTAAATTTACCTTCCATTTTTACGTATACTGTGTAGAGGTGGGGGGATTTTTAGATAGGAAATATGAAGGAGGGGGGGGGGAGAGAGAGTGAATGGCGTTCTGAAAATACGGTGAAGGGGGGCACGGGCCAAATTTTTTATATGAAGGGGGGTAATGACGTTCTGAAAATATGGTGAAGGGAGCATGGGCCAAAAAAGGTTGAGAACCACTGCTTTAGAAGAATATGAAATAGATCAAGTCACCAAACTGCTGAACACAATATATAATACCGTAGATATACCTTCTAAATTATGTAATTCTGTATTTATTGCAATCCCAAAGAAATCAGGAGCCCTGGAATGTGATCAACATAGAACAATTAGTATAATGAGTCACATCACAAAGATTTTGCTAAGAATTATCATGCAAAGAGTGAGGAAGAAAATACAACCTGAAATAAGGGAAGAACAATGTGGGTTTGTTGAAGAAAAGGGTACAGTAAATGCTGTGTATATGCTGCGAACAGTTATTGAACGTGCTATAGAAGTAAGCTAGAATATACATCTTTGCTTTATTGTCTACACAAAGGCTTTTGATAGAGTTAGACATGTCAACATGATGGATATGCTTGCAGATCTACAAATTGATGGGAAAGACATTCAATCAATCAATCATGTGCCATGCCGGAAAGCGTGGGCGGTCATGACTCGCCATTTCACTCGATCACCAGTGTCGTGGATCAGCTCAGTGTTCCTGTCTCGTCCATGCCATGTGGCCAAGCCATCCAGGTATTTTCCTCTCGGTCTTCCTCTTGATCTGTTCCCCTCGATCTTGCCAGTTGTCACTAAGTTCTCCAATCCATTTCTTCTCATAACATGTCCAAAAAATTTTGACTGTCTACGTCTAATTTCTCTAATCAGTTTACGATGTTCATTTGTTTCCTGTAGTACTTGGTCATTGGTTTTTCTGTCTGTCCATGGTATTCTTTGCATTTTCCTCAGAAACCACATTTCTGCAGCCATCAGATGCTTTTCAGCTTGACTGCTCATTGTCCAAGTTTCACATCCATACAAAAGAACAGGCTCTATGTATCCCCTCAACACGCTTTTTCTCGTTTCAATTGACATCTTCTTATTGGTCAGAATGTTTTTCATCTTGCTAAAGGCTACTTTCGCCATGGCGATTCTTGTTCTAATCTCTTCAAGGCATCTCCCATCAGATGTTATAACTGTTCCAAGATAATTGTACCGATTCACTTGTTGAAGAATATTTCCATTCATTGTGGCACTTCTCCCTTCCTATTGACGACCATAACCTGAGTCTTTTTACAATTTAATTCTAACCCCAGTTGCTCACTGTGTACAACAACCGCATCTACTAATTGTTGCAGGTCCTGCTCATTGTCTGCAATTAATACTGTATCATCTGCATATCTAATGTTATTGATGTTTCGTCCTCCAATGCTGATTCCATTTATATCCTCTACATTTCTGAAAATATTTTCACATTAGACTTATAGAAAACATATATTGGAAACAACAAGATGCCATAAGGATTTATAATGAAGTGGGACAATATTGTCAGAGCCTAACATGGTATAGCTGTGCAGCAACATCGTTGCGACACCCGGCGGACAAGAATTGTCGGCTGACAAGATTGTTACCTGACACGCGACCAGCGGTCAGGCTGACGACAGACGCACGCAGGACACGTGACACCACTAGAGGCAGTGGGCAGTGGGCGTGCTAACCTCAGACCGAGCTGGGACCGGAGACTGGGCGGACATGTGCGATGAGAGCAAGGCGTTTGTGTGAATCTCCGTGATTGAAAGCCGAACGACTGATATCTTGAGCGTCAGACCTATGAGCTGATTGTGGTTGTGAGCGTCGTGAGTTATATATTGTAGATTGTTGTAATTATCGTTCTGTATTTAATGTGGCAATAAATCCATAGAACTTGTGTTGCTGTGTCTTACGTCGAATCACGTTATACTTGTACTGTCTCACACGTGTTAGCTAACGAGCCAATTATAAGATCCTGACATGTGTGGACGTGGGGGCTCGTCCTTGTTTCGTCCAACCATTCGTCACCGTATCCAGGGCACTTGAGTATATTTTTCTATACTTTAACTTTACGTATGCAATAGTAGGCACGCATCGTATAGTAAAATAAATTGTAAATTGTTTATTACTAACCATTTATAACATATTTTGTGTGGTTGATTTTCATTGACGTATTTTCCCCATCATGTCGTCATTATTTGATTTCATCGATATGGGTATTAAATTACATCTAACAGGTGATGAATTAACAAAATGGAGCGAGAACAAATACGCTGAATACCTGCTGGTACAGGAGAAAAATAATGAACGCGAAGAAAGAGCAGCGGAGAGAGCTCTAAAACAAGCAGAAATGGCTGCCAAGCAAGCAGAGGCAGAAACAGCCTTAAAACAGGCAGAGATTGAAACAGCCTTAAAACAGGCAGAGATTGAAACAGCCTTAAAACAGGCAGAGATTGAAACAGCATTAAAGCAAGCCGAAGTAGAAATGGCTGCAAAGACAAAGCAAGCTGAGATAGACAGTGAACTTAAGAAAGCAGAAATAGCAGCTCAGAGTAAGAAAGAAGAACTAGAGTTACAGTTGAAAATGAAACAACTTGACACTGAGACTGCGATGAATAAAGAATCAAAGAAATCTGAAAGACTGGAAAAAGAAAACCAGTATAAGAAGTATCAAGGTATCGTACGTAACTATACCTCGGGTGACTGCATAGCAGCCTTTACCCAAAATTTTGAGACTTTAATGGAACATTACCAAGTTCCACTTTCTGAATGGAATATTCTATATATGAGGAGTCTATCTGGGGAACCTCTTAAAGTCATTGAAACCATCCCCAAAGAACTCAGAAAAGAGTACCATTATATTAAATCTAAGATAATGGCACATTTCATGTTAGACGAGGCAGGTTACAGAGAACAATTCAGTAAATTGAGTCCAAAATCAACTCAAACGTTCTCTGACTACCTCTGTTTAGTCCGAGATGTTTTCAGCAAATGGACTTCAGCAGCCAAAATTAATAAAAGTTATGATAGATTAGAAGATCTCATCATTCGAGATAAAATCATTTCTTCTATCCCATCATCGTTTTCTAAGTTCTTACAGGAGAATGAATGCACAAGTGTGGAAGAAATTGAAAGACGTGGGTCGGCCTATTACACGGCCAACAAACAATGCTTTGCCACTGAAGCTACTGACAGTAACTGGGTAGCAGCGGCCAACTATGAGAAAAACTATAGTAGGCAAAAACCAAACAGGCCTACCTCTGAGAAATTTAGACATTGCATTCATTGTAAATTTTCTCACCATTTGAACGAGATGTGCGATAAAAACCCAGGGTACCAAACATACTTGCAAAATATGGTAAACAGCCAAGACAGAGAACGTAAATCGTTCAAAAGTTCAAGTAAATGTTTTCTCTGCAAGGCTTACGGGCACCATCGCATGGACTGTAGAGGCAGGCATATGACCAACAAAGCCAATGCCGCCTTGTTCGATAGCTCAGCGTCAGAAGACGAAAATCCAGAGAAACATCCTGTGAATGCAGCACAGGCTTGTGATGTATTTAGTGCTAACAAATGCACTGTCTGTAACACCTTCTATGAAGATGGTATCTTAACATGCGGGCACGCCATCCCTATTGCCAATGAGGAAGCTAACTTGGTAATAGACTCAAAAGGCAGATTAGACATCCATCACGGGTATGTTAATGGCAAGTTTGCTACAGTACTTCGCGACACCGGAAGTACACTTATTGGCCTGAAAACAACATTCATAACGCCTACAGACTATACAGGCAGACACATCACATGTAGAACATTTTCAGGCAATATTGAAAAATATCCATTAGCATGGGCATACATTGAAACACCATTCCTCACCGGGAAAGTAAAGGTCGCGGCACTTACAAACCCAGTGTGCGATATAATCATAGGAAATTTACCTGAGGTGAATGACAAACCTCATAATCATGACATAACATCACTATGTATCGATGATAACACATCACCACCAGTTTTTTCGTCTGGAGTGAGTTCCCTTGAGCAAGATGTCGGGACATTTCTTCGTCCCGTAAAATGGAACGTGTTTTTTTCCGAAATGTGTATGGATTAAGTATTTTTTCGTGGTGAAATGGAGTTCGGACCGTGCAACGGAGTTCGTGCACGCGCGTCCGGGCTTCTTTCGGTGTATCATCGGCGCCCGGTGGCGATAGTTAAGCCTAACATGACGGCCAGACGACCAGCTAGGACACAACGTGGTAAGAGGGCGGGCGCGCGCAGAAGGCGCTTAAAATGTGACAGATTGGGTATCGGAAATGTTCGAGTACTGTACTGGAACTGTGCATCATTTAGTCAACGCCGACCCATTCTTGAAAAACTACTCTACGGAAACGATATTGTAGTCTTGCAAGAAACACACCTCACCGACGGAACAGTCAATGTGGCGGGATTTCAGGGTTTCCTTAACAGGCGGCACCTCGGACAGGCCATTCTGGTCCGCGACAACATACTAGTGTCTGAGATCGATATGTCCGCCTGGAACAGCGATGCCCTGCAAGTGCAGGCATTAAGAATAATGACACCAGTGCAGCTTGTAATCGTTAACGTCTATGCGCGAAATGGGAAGGTCGACGTGCGACAATGGCAGAGTTTGTTCGATATGGATGAAAGGCATATCATCTACTGCGGGGACTTCAATGCCAGAGGCAGTCAATGGGGGAATTGCATCACCAATAGACAGGGAGAAGATTTGGAGGACGCCCTGGCATCTGCTGCCCTAATCTGTCTGAATGATGGGAAGGTCACTAGAATGGCAACTCGACCAGGCGACTCTGACAGCATCATTGACTTGGCTCTGGTGTCGCCCACCATCGCACCAAGGTGCCGGTGGGGCACACTGGGATACCACGATAGTGACCACTACCCTTGTGTCATCCTGATCAAGAAAGACGGGGCCATGAGTCAAAGAAACAAGACCAATGCCTTCCCGTACGACACCACTGGTCAAGACGCCATAAGCAAGATCAGAAGAAGGAAACTAACTTCCTCCCGTAGGAGACAAGAAAGATGGCTGCAGCCACCATGGTGGAATGGAGAGGTCGAGAAGGTGTGGCTGGGAAAGAGGCAGGCTGTCAAAGACTGGCAAAAGGCCAGAAAGGCTAACATGCCACAGGTTGAATTGGCGAACCTGAAGACTGAGGTCGTTAGGACGACGACTTTATTCAAATCCTGCGCCAAACAGGCCAAGGCCGACAAATGGGACGAGTTCTGCAGGAAGGTGTGCTCCGAGCAATCTCTTACGACATTCTGGCGCCTCCACAAGAGCATGAACGGTGCTGCACAACGTAGGGGTATTCCAGACTTTCAAGGCACAGACCTCGCATGGAAAAAGTCGGATGCGGATAAAGGTAAGGCCCTTCTTGCACGCTACATAGAACAGACTGACCAGAAAGACGAGCCCGCCAGACAGAGGACCACAACAACACTCTCTCAGTTGTGCGAGGGGGTCGGGACAGACGAAGAATGGACGATCACAGTGGACATATTGCGTGCGATGCTCAAGAAATCACCTAACACCGCCCCAGGCCCAGACGGCATCCGATATGGTGACCTAATGGTGATATCAGATGATGACATGGAAGAACTGGCCAGAGAATTCAACACCAGTATCCAGAGGGGTCAGGTCAAAGAAGAATGGCTACACAGCTACCTGCTGCCGCTGCCAAAACCGAACAAAGACCACTCCAAGATAAGCGGCTACAGAATCATTACGATGCAGAATACTGTTGGCAAGCTACTGGAGAAAATTGTAGCACACAGACTTGCTTGGGACTTGGAACAGCTCGGCTGCTTCCCGCCCACACTTGGAGGATACAGACGCAACAAAGAGTCATGGCTGAATGCGGCGGTCTTTGCTCAAGATGTTTACGAAGGATTTCAGGTCAGAGAAGAGACATGTGCTGCCGCCATAGACTTAGAGGACGCATATAACAGAGTATCTTTCGAGCACTTGATGCAAACCCTCCTCAGACTGAAAGTGCACCCTCACCTTGTACGATGGATAGCTGCAGTTCTACTCCAAAGGAAGGTGGTGCTAAGATGCGGGAGTTGGTCTTCTGAGCCGATAACGATATGTCCAGGATTGCCGCAGGGTTCACCACTGTCACCAGTACTATTCAACGTGTATACGGTGCCGATCACTGAACAACAGTTGGATGGGAGGGGTAGGACTCTATCATTCGTTGACGACATCCTCGTGTATCGACAGGGTCAAGATAGACAGGCGGTTGCCAACTATATGCAGGGCGAACTAGATCGAATTTCCTCATGGTGTGCTGATGCCGATGCCCTTGTCAACCCTGCAAAGGCAACGGTTACATGGTTCTCACTAAACAACCATATTGTGAAAACAGACCTGCCGGCAGTAAGAATGGATGTTAGCATTCTGAGTAGAACCCAGTCAATGACATATCTTGGCGTGAGGCTTGATCGTAGCCTGTCCTTCAGAGATCATGTCGATTATGTCATAACGAAGGCTCGAAAAGGTTTGGCAGCAATGAGAGTCATGGCGAGTGTCAATATCGAGCAAAGACTGCTATTACTTCTGTTCCAAGGACTTGTGCTTTCACGCATCGAGTATGCCCTGGCCATCCTCACTGTCAGCCCTACACAGATTGGAAGACTTGAAAAGGTACAAAACGAAGCCATGCGCATCATTTTGGGCTGCACGAGAGACACCAGCTGTGTAGCAATGAGATACCTCCTTGACTTCCCGACAATGGAACACAGGATCAAGATCTGGAGAGCTCGTGCATACTTAAAAATAAGTGCAGATGAGCAGCACCCTCTGCATGACGCTGTATTCAGAGAAAAGGGTGACAGGCTAAAGAGGGGCAAATCATGGATGGGTCGGGCGGAAGATGTCGTCGGACAGGTCTGCTGTCTTACCAGTATCAACCCAGGCAAGGAATGGGTGCCGGTGCCTCCAGCTTTTAAGTGTACCTTCTCCTGCATTATCACACTCGACAGACGGTGCAGAGAGCAGAACCCTGCCGCTGTCAATGCAGAGGTCAACGCGCTCATCTATGAACACTCAGATAGCCCCGAAGTGCTCATCTATACAGATGGATCTGTTGTAAAGCAGCAGAGAAGTGCGTGGGCATTTACAGCCCGCTCAGCGGGCCGAACCGTTCAAGAATCCAGTGGTGCCCACTCCATGACCACGAGCAGCATGACGATGGAGGTGATGGCAGTTACACAGGCTTTCATATGGCTGGAATCACAGCATTATACCAACGTGTGTGTACTAAGTGATTCAATGAGCATGATTCAGAAGGTCGAAGCTGGATCTGTACGTAGACAGTGGACTGAGTCGCTGCGGAAGTCTGTTGTCCGTAAAGTCACCTTCATCTTCGTCCCGGGACATGCGGGAGTCGAGGGAAATGAACGAGCTGATAAATTGGCTGGCTCTGCACCCCCTGTAGATGGCCAGCCCATGGATCGTGCCGATGTTATTAACGCCCTTAAAGATATGGCGAGAACAGAGGATTTTGACGCCAGTGATTCCACATCGCTTTCCAGGATGAAAGACCTGGGAGTAAGAATCGGCACAGCCAGACGCGAGAGGTACATCGGGAAAACAAAGCGCCTCGTCAACCAACACAGAACTGGCACTATTAGCCACCGGACGCTGATGCTTATGCTGAGGGGAGGATCTGAGCACCTATGGACATGTCCGGAGTGCAACGAAGATACCCCAACTGATAACTAACTAACTAACTAACATCACCACCAAATGTCATCACTGAAAATGTCATATCACCTATTGAATGTATGTTAGCTAATGCAGCACTAAGTTCTCATCACATCATTGACGATATCATTCCATCATCATCTGATGTCATTGAGTGTGTGAACGCAGTAACAAGAGCTACTGCTAGAGTGCAAGATGAAAGTAACCAAACTGAGGCTATACAAATGCTTAGCCCAGAATTACCACCTAGTGACTCTATGAAGGAAACATTCATAACAGCTCAAAAAGCTGATCCTTCACTGTCAAAGTACTTTGACCTGATCGGCAAAAAGGCAAGAGTAACCAAAAATGCGAAATGGCATTTTGCTTTACACAATGATATACTCACCAGGTATTACACCAGAGGTGATATTACAACGAAGCAAACTGTTTTGCCAACTACTTATCGCAAGCAAGCTTTACATCTTGCTCACGATATACCTTTTGCAGGTCATATGGCATATGTTAAAACCAGGTCAAGACTTTTGACACAGTTTCATTGGCCAAAATTTTGCAATGACATAAGAACATATTGCAGAAGTTGTGATACATGCCAGAAACTAGTAAAAAAAGGTAAACACCCACAGGCAAAGTTACAAGTCACTGACTTAGCCAGTCGACCTTTTGAAAAATTATCAGTTGACATTGTGGGCCCTCTTAGTCATACAACTACTAGAGGGAATAAATATATTCTAACTTTTATTGATCAATGTAGTCGCTGGCCAGAAGCGATTCCGCTAAAGAACATTACTGCCAACGACATCATGGAAGTGTTCTTCCATATTTTCTCCCGAATTGGATTTCCAGATACTATCCAGTCTGATAGAGGCACTCAGTTTATTGCCGCATCCACCCAAGCTTTCACTAAAATGTTAGGAGTGAAGCAAGTTTTCAATAGCCCCTATCATCCTCACTCTAGCGGGATTATAGAAAAGCTTAATGGGGATCTGAAGCACATGCTTGCCAAAGTAACTCAAGATCACCCCAACAACTGGGATGTATACTTACCAGCTGTCCTTTTTGCTTATCGCGAGGTACCACATTCAAGTACCGGTTTCTCTCCTTTTGAACTAATCTATGGTGCCAAACCACGAGGCCCATTAACAATTTATCACCAAATGTTAACTGATTCTACTCCAATACTGAAACCCATATCATCATTTGTGTATGTAACATCATTGCGTGAAAGGATTATTAAATCATGTGAAATTGCTAAAAATGCACTTAAACTATCTGGTGCTACTTACAGACAGTACGCAGACAAAGGTAACAGGACTATAACATTGACACCTGGACAGGACGTTCTACTACTACTACCTAGTGACAGACAGCTACTGACTGATTCTTGGCAAGGACCTTTTAAAGTGACAAGACAAATCTCACCTGTAGACTACGAAATCCTAATAAAAGACAAACACAAAATATTTCACATAAATATGCTAAGACCATACCACAACAGAGACAACGAACAAGACGATACGACAGCTTGCACCGTGATAATAGATCACGAAGATGACGATTCTAGCGACGAGATTCCAACACCTACATTAGACACGACAAACTGCTTGAAGGAGATCAAGATCAATCCAAACTTAAGTCAAGCAGAGACATACAGTTGCAAACAGTTGATACAACAGTACAACACCATCTTTTCAGACAACCCAGGACAAACAGAATTAGTACAGCATCACATCACACTCACATCAAACACACCAATAAGATGCAGACCATACACAATACCATTACATTACAAAGAACAGTTACATCAAGAGATCATCAACTTAGAAAAAAACAACATCATCAGACGATCCTTATCAGACTTCTCTTCACCCATGGTCATTGTACGCAAAAAGGACAAGACAATACGACTTTGCATCGACTACAGAAAACTGAACAAAATAACTGTTTTAGATCTTGAACCAATGGCAAATACTGACGATCTTCTGACAGAACTGACTGACGCTAAGTTCTTTACGACGCTTGACATGTCTAAAGGTTACTGGCAGATAGCTGTACATGAAGACAGCAGACATCTAACAGCTTTTGCCACACCTTGGGGACTGTACGAATGGTGCAAACTTCCATTTGGGCTAGTCAATGCCCCAGCCACATTCGTACGCATGACACGACTCCTCCTATCTGACATTCCTAATATCATTTGCTATATTGACGACATCTGTGTCCATACAGAGACAATGACGGAACATATAAAGACACTAGAACAGACACTAGAACGTATCAGACAGCACGGACTGACAGTGAAGCCTTCAAAGGTGAGCATGGCTTACCAAGAGATATCATTTTTGGGGTACAGAATATCCAATGGCTTTGTCATGACAGACAACAAAATTGTCTCCAAAATTCTAAAACTGTCACTCCCGACTAATAAGAAACAAGTCCGGAGTTTGTTGGGACTGATCAATTATTACAGGCAATTCATTCCTGATTTTTCAGAACTGACCGAGGTTTTTTCTAACTTACTAACCAAGGATAAGCCTGAAAAAGTTGTACACGATGAATGCCTACGAAATGCATTTCATAAAGTTTTGGCATACTTTTCTGATAAGAATTCGAATAATCTCATCCTTAAATTGCCCAACATTCGTTTACCTTTCAGATTGAGAACAGATGCTAGCTCCGTTGCGATTGGGGCAGTCCTGTTGCAGGAATACAACAACATCCTGCATCCCGTTTATTTTATATCAAGAAAACTAAGGCCTCGAGAGCGGGCATGGTCCATTCCGCAATTAGAGGCACTTGCCTTAGTAGAAAGTGTGACGAAACTATCCAGATACCTTCTAGGACGTCACTTTATCATCGAAACTGACAACAGTCCATTACGGTATATAAATGCCGGAGTACCATCCAACAATATGATTGCTCGCTGGTCCTTGAAGCTTCAAAATTACAGTTTCGAGGTTCGTCATATTTCGGGCAGAATCAATACAATTGCCGATCTTTTGTCCCGTTGTCCAACCGACCCAGTAAGCAATGTCTGAGTGCAGAGTGTACTAATACACTCAGAACAACACAGCCACCAATGAGTGAATGTTGTTTCTATTCACCTACTGTGTAAGGTCTATAATTGTAATTGTGATACGGTTAAAAAAACCGACATGTATAATATACTTATTTTAATCAAGCCATGTAATGAGTGTAGTATAATTGTGTAGTGTGTGTTAGAAAGAGAACATTATTAATTGTAAATATACACCAAGAACAGTGTCACAGACGCTTAACCACTTACCAGAAGCGAACTTTACCATTTAACAGTGACAGCTGTGAGTGACTTTCTTCACCGTGATATTTTAACGACGGGTGCAAATGTGGACTGAACAGTGACTTCTACACCACCTCTGCATCGAATTTAATCCAAAATGTTCGACAGTTGAATATCGGAAATAAGAACATTCAATCTTTATCCAGAAATTGTGAACACATCGGAAATAAGAACATTCATCATAATCCGATAGTTGTGATACTAGAACATCAAACACGAACTTTGAGAACATTTAACTATCCGTTACAAAATAAAACGGGAGCATATGTGTTCAAACCGTGTAACAGCAACTAAATTTTGCGTTTCGTGTGTACTTCCTGTGTAATTTAAAAAGTATAGCAAAATTAGCAGACGATATACAAATATTCAAAAACTTATGACGATTGTAAAACCCTTTTGAATCTATAAAATATAATACACCAATTGGGTACTTATTTAAATTGATTAATGTAATCTTAGAATCATATCTTGATTAATGTATTCATATTACCGACTTTTTCTCGTTAATATGAAGAAACGTCAAGCAATGACGCTAAGAAATTAAATAATTATTGTAATTTATTGAATTTCTTGATTGTCAAAATTATTTCCCTTGCATTTATGAATTACACCAAGGGCCATAATTTGAAACATATTCATTAATGTGTATTGTATAAATAGACATTTTGTTGCTCAAATGGTTAACACACCGGGTAGGCGTCCACCAAGCATGGCAGAGAGCTGCCAACATTGCAAACCAACATAAGAGCTCCTGGCCAAATGAGGTCAGAGTTTGAGTGTTTAATACGACTCATATAAAGCCGTATTTCAGTCTGGCTAGATGGCTGTTGCAAAACAACCATATTATTACGTTTTTTTCAAATTGCTGCGAGGTAGATGCGTGAAGCTGGTACTACTGATCTGACTGGGTATTATTGCAATGGAGGTAACCAGCCATCAGTGGGATGAAACCTGAGTTGTGTTAAAAGTTGTACTTCATTTGTCATTTCAATGCAACTTACATTTTTTGTATATATTTACATGCCATATATGTATTTTCATGCATAACACTGGGAAAGAGTAGTCTCTGACATGAAGTTAACACTACCCCAGTATATACATACGTCATGAATGAAAGATGACATCTTTCATTGAGGTACCCGGGGAGAATGTCAGAGCCTAACATGGTATAGCTGTGCAGCAACATCGTTGCGACACCCGGCGGACAAGAATTGTCGGCTGACAAGATTGTTACCTGACACGCGACCAGCGGTCAGGCTGACGACAGACGCACGCAGGACACGTGACACCACTAGAGGCAGTGGGCAGTGGGCGTGCTAACCTCAGACCGAGCTGGGACCGGAGACTGGACGGACATGTGCGATGAGAGCAAGGCGTTTGTGTGAATCTCCGTGATTGAAAGCCGAACGACTGATATCTTGAGCGTCAGACCTATGAGCTGTATTGTGGTTGTGAGCGTCGTGAGTTATATATTGTAGATTGTTGTAATTATCGTTCTGTATTTAATGTGGCAATAAATCCATAGAACTTGTGTTGCTGTGTCTTACGTCGAATCACGTTATACTTGTACTGTCTCACACGTGTTAGCTAACGAGCCAATTATAAGATCCTGACAAATATCAACCTATTAAGAGAGGTGTTAGGCAGGGATGTGTAATGTCTCCAGATCTTTTTTCTCTATACAGCGAAAATATTTTCAGAAATGTAGAAGATATAAATGGAATCAGCATTGAAGGATGAAACATCAATAACATTAGATATGCAGATGATACAGTACTGATTACAGACAATGCGCAGGATCTGCAACAATTAGTAGATGCGGTTGTTGTACATAGCGAGCAACTGGGGTTAGAATTAAATTGTAAAAAGACAGAGGTTATGGTTGTCACTAGGAAGAACAAAATACAACAATGTAATATACCAGTAAATGGGAATATTCTTCAACAAGTGAATCGGTACAATTATCTCGGAACAGTCATAACATCTGATGGGAGATGCCTTGAAGAAATTAGTACAAGAATCGCCATGGCGAAAGTAGCCTTTAGCAAGATGAAAAAACATTCTGACCAATAAAAAGATGTCAATTGAAATGAAAAAAAGAGTGTTGACGGGATACATAGAGCCTGTTCTTTTGTATGGATGTTAAACTTGGACAATGAGCAGTCAAGCTAAAAAAACATCTGAAGGCTGCAGAAATTTGGTTTCTGAGGAAAATGCAAAGAATACCATGGACATACAGGAAAACCAATGACCAAGTACTACAGAAGACAAATGACAATCGTAAATTGATTAGAGAAATTAGACCTAGACAGTCAAATTTTTTTTGACATGTTATGAGAAGAAATGGATTGGAGAACTTAGTGACAACTGGCAAGATCAAAGGGAACAGACCAAGAGGAAGATTGAGAGGAAAGTACCTGGATGGCTTGGCCACATAGCATGGATGAGACAGTAACACTGAGCTGATCCACGACTCTGGTGATCAAGTGAAATGGCGAGTCATAACCGCCCACGCTTTCCGGCATGGCACATGATTGGTTTATTGAGTGAGAAGCAATTAGTGTGTTGATTGAGTGAGGAGCAGTTTGTATGATGTTCACTGGCACAGGAACAGAGCATTATGGGGTGACCCTTTGCCATGAAGTTGAAACCGCGACTAACTAACTAACAACCAGGGAACAGGGCCATGTTGATCATGTTCCCTCTAAGGGTCTTGGGTATTTCACTGACATCAGGCTCCCATCCAATATCCGGAGGCAGAATGTGGTATTACAAATCCATTACAAAGTGTAAACATGGTTATATCTTTAACAATGAATCTATTATTTTGAAAACTAAAGATAATAAAACATATAATATTGACATCAACTAAAAAAACTTACAGCTGTCAGAAGCCAAGAATAAAACGACTTTAATTCTGGTATCCTGGAAATAGCATCTAGTAGATCAGTACTGCACAGTTTTCCGTCCCCGAAGTAGTTATTTTTACATGTACAGATTACATTTCCTGATGTCATGAACACAAGACAGAGTTAGGATTTGTAAAATCATCAATAAATAAATATCTCCTGTACAAGTCCAGTTAATGTCAACATTTTCTCATACATTACCACTAATTCATGTACTGAAAGATCATCATGCCAGATTGCCAGGATATCTCATTCTTGTGTCGCTACCATTCTCCCGCTAACATCAGCATTTCAGTGCCTTCATTATTCAGATAAACATGACACTGAGCATACTGAATGAATGCATCTTGATTTTAAAAAGACATTACAAAACCAACCAACATACTTCCTTTCAGATAGTTAAGAATTTGGCATTCAGGCCCGTTAAACATTCAGTTCTATGTATCGCTAATTTTTCACATCTTCTTCTTCTTCAGCATTCTGAGCCATTGAGGTTCTTTGCTGCAGATACAATCCGTCTCCATTCGTCTCTCTGGTTGACCTTCTCTTGCCAGTCATTGATTCCAAGTGCTTGTAGGCTGTATATATATTATCTATCCACCGTTTTCTTGGTCTACCTCGGGGCCAACGGTCATTTATTTCCTGAGTGTAAGCGAGTTTTGTTTCCCTATTATCTTCCATTCTTTCTATATGCCCCAGCCATTGTAGTCTATTAGCCTTCATGATACCAGTGATTAGCGGGGACTTAAACAGTCATAAATGTCTATGTTACTTCTTCTTTTCCACTCTCCATTTGTGTATCCCTAATGGGTCCAAAGATGCCAGATTGCCAGGATATCTCATTTTTGTGTCGCTACCATTCTCCCGCTATTTCAGCTTTTATGTGTAGTTCATTTTCAGTAAAGATAATCAAATAGATACAAAGAAATAATATTAAATCACACAATTACCGCCTCTTGGAAAAGTCATAACACAATGAAGGTGAGATAAATTGCCATATGGATATACATAAACAAATTCATCTTTTTTTTTTCTTTCCACCAATATCCTGTTCAACCCTCCTGGAATATAACTGGGATATATGTTATATGTTGTACATAGTTTAGCTTTTATTTAGTACATAATTTTTTTATAGACATATTTGAACATATGTTATGTTCATCTATAATCTACGTATAATGAGATTATGTCTATCATATAGTTGTCAATACTGATTATCCATCTATTTCACACAGGGTGAATACTAGGTATTTTCTTTTCATGTTAATTTTCTTCTTCTTCTTTTCCATTCCCCACTCAGATCTCCATGATAATGTCTTTAATAAAAGTAGTAGTTAGTTCATGTCTTTAATTAAAGTAGAAGTGAAGTAATGTCTTTGATCCATCCATCACGTGCCATGCCAATAAGCATGGGCAGTCATGTTTTGCCATCTCACTCGATCACCAGAGTCATGGATCAGCTCCGTCTTTGATAAGAGCAGTAATTATTTTAGATAGTTGAAGATATTAATAAAAGCAGTAGATTGTTAAAGTTAATAAAGGTAATAATAAGTTAATGTTTCTAATAAAAGTAGTTGATACTTTATGTGTTTTTAAAAAAGCAGTAGTTAATTAATGTCTTTAATCAAAGTAGTTAGTTAATTATTTGTTAGTTATTGTCTATAATAAAAGCAGTTGTTAGTTAATGTCTTCTATAAAGTAGTTCTTCTCTTCTTTCTTTCGCATATCCTTTTACAGGACATCGCTGTCAACGTCAGCATCTTTCAGCCGATTGTTGATTTCTTGGCAAGATTACGCTCAGTAGTTTGCCATTGCTTTCTGAGCAGCCGGCTCAGTATCCCGCAAGTCACCAACGCGGGTAGAACCGCTTCCAATTCTTGCACGCTGCGAGACCCTGCGTGGATAAACGGGATTACGGAGAAAGTTGTGTAACCCCTCGGCCAGAGAGATTGGTAGAAAGTAGTTAGCTATTATAATAATGGCATTAGTTAATTTCGAACAAATTCCTACATCTTAACAGCATTGTAAGGCTTTAGATTGTGTAAGACACATCAGCATGATAAAGACGCTTGCAAATCTTCAAATTGATGGGAAAGATCTTAGGCTTATAAAGAACAACAAGCTGCCATAACCATGGATACTGAGATTGATTAATACCAGTAAATCAAGAGTGTTGTGCAACAGGATGTATAATTCCTGCAGGCTCTCTCTGAACATAATATGAGAATTTAAGATGATATGAGCGAAATTACTAGCAGAGGATATAACATCATTCATTCATCATGCGCCATGTTGATAAGCATGGGCGGTTATGATTCGCCATCTCACTTGATTACCAGAGTCATGGATCAGCCCAGTGTTCTTGTCTTGACCTTACCATGTGACCAAGCGAGCCAGGTATTTACTTCTCTGCTTTCCCCTTGGTCTCTTCCCCTAAATCTTGTCAGTTGTCATCAAGCTGTAAAATTTAATTCTTCTCATAACGTGACCAAAAAATTTGACTGTCTACGTCGAATTTCTGTAATCAGTGTACAACTTTCATTTGTTTCTTGTAGGACTTGGTCATTGGTTTTTCTGTCTGTCCATGGTATTCTTTGCATTTTCCTCAGAAACAACATTTCTACAGCCATCAGATGTTTTCCAGTTTGTCTGCTCATTGTCCACGCCTAACATTCATACAAAAGTACAGGTTCTATGTAGCACCTCAACACACTTTTTCTCGTTGCAAATGACATTGTTTTATTGATCAGTATGATTTTCATCTTGCAAAAGGCCACCTTTGCAATGGCGATTCTTATTCTAATCTCTTCAAGGTATCTCCTATCAGATGTTATTACTGTTCTGAGATAACTGAGATTCACGTGTTGAAGAATATTCCCATTTACTTGTATATTACATTGTGGTATTTCCTTCTTCCTAGTGTTGACCATAATCTGTGTCTTCTTACAATTTAATTCTAACCCTAATTGTTCATATAAAGTCATCAATGTTAAATATGCAGATGATACAGTATTGACTGCAGACAATGAATGGCTCATTGTTATGCCTAAAAGGGTACCAGGAAATGATGTGGGAAGTAAAGGCCGCTAATGTGATACTGACCCATCACTTATTGAGTGCCAGTTGGTCTATACAAATGTAGGGCTAATACCATATACCCATTGTGCTGTGGGAAGGGAAATGGGTTCTTTACTTGACCTTGACCTACATGTGTTCTGGGCAAAACTATCGTATCTATGGATTTAGTTTATAGCCTGTGAAAACTGTGGTAGCCAAATCCATCTCAGCCAGACACATTCATGCACAGTGTTAAAACAGTTAAAACTATACAAGAAGCAAAGTTTGTCACCTTCATTCATATCTGTGACTCTGGGTTGTGTATATCTACAGACGGCCCTCTCCAAGTCACAGCCGCCATTATTTGAAGTGCAGAGGTTTCTGTTTTGTTGACACCATGTTCCGTTGCCATGGAAACCAGGATTACACCTACATCTGAATGTCTGATTTGGTATCTATAAGCAGAATGAGGTAGTAGGAAGAAACTATCAGCCAACTCACAACACATTCCTCCTATGCGTCTATTATTCCAATCCCCCACCCCAATGGAGAATAGACTGTCAACCATCTTAAGCCAAACCCTCCATTCCTTTACTAACTTTTGTAATTCTTTCTATCATGATTATCATCATATGTCTTGCCTATGAGCATGGCCGGTTGTGGTTCGAAATACCACAATATCGCCAGAGTTTTGCATTAGATATGTGTTCTTGTCTAGACTATGCTACAAGGCCTAGCCACACAGACATTTATCTCTGCCTTCCCCCTTGCTCTTTTTTCATCAAGTTTGCCAATTGTCAATTTTAATTTTGCCACATGACATCCCCCACAATATCTTGACTGTCCATGTCTAATTTTTCTAATCAATTTACAATTGTCATTTGTTTCTTGAAGGATTGTTTAATTCATTTTTCTGTCTACCCATAGTGTTCTTTGCATTTTCCGCAGAAATCACATTTCTACTGCCATTATATATTTCTCAGCCTGTGTGCTTATTGTCCATGTTTTACATGCGTGTAACAGAATAGGTTCTAAATAGCACTTTAGCAATCTTTTCTCACAGCAGCTGGCAGCTTTTTATTGGAGAGTATGTTTTCCATCTTGCAAAAGATGTTCACAGATGTCATAATTTCCTCTCAAGCCATACAAATAGAAGAGCACTGCAATTATTTATTGCCAGTCTACCTGGCGAAGGGGTTAAGGACGCTGTTTGTAATCCTGTATACCCACGTACTAAACACAGCTGTGAGAGATTCTGCAGCAGATCGCTGTCGTGGAATGCCGCCTTAACATCCCAGAATATTTTTCTTGGTCTCCAAATTTGAGAGGCCAAACTGAGAAAGAATGAATTAATCACGCTACTCCACGGCTATCTAGTCGTGAGGTAAGATTATTCACAAAAAGCCTCTAGCCATGACGTAAGCGTGCAGATGGCAAGTAAAATGGGCTACTTGAGATGGACACAACTAGATAATTTAAATTAGTCTACACCTTGGAAAACTGCTGACCCAGACGGGCTATGACACCACACCGACACATTGGCACCTTCTTGCCCAGGTAGACCCTGGCTGAATCAACAATGAACTGGGCCAGTGAGTGAAATAAAACCACCCAGGCGTGAACAACATTGACACAGGGAGAGATAATAGCCCCAGGGCGGTAAACAAGCCCCGTCCACTCTGACTGGCAGACTCAGGAATGTGTGAAAACAGAGCTGATAAGGCAATTAACACTGGGCCTGTGGACTTTGTACCAGACAGAGAGGAGCAAGGTGTGATGGCCAATTGCAGTGATAATTGCAATTAACGCAAGGGGGAGATAAAGGAAGAATTGATGACTTGAATTCCTGGGAGATAAGGGTCTACTGCTAGGCTAGGTATAAAAACCCATGCAGACCTGGTCCCTTTAGAATAAGTCAGACATTTGAACAGGTGAGAAGAGAGAGTAAATGTAGATTTCTTAGTAACTAAGTATTTTAGGTGTATGTACTGAATTCCAGTCTATATCTGATCTAGGTTATTGCAAGAACTATCTTTGGCGTAGGTTACTTGAGTGTTCTTTCTAAGTCCTGTGTTCCATATCGTTGTGCTTCATGTATTACTCTTCTGAGAAGTAGAAACTTGTGAAAGGCATATCATTGTCTAAGTATACTTTTAGGTGTCTTGGTAGATGCTTGTCATTTCTTTGTACACTACCCTAGTGGCCTTTTGGTGTGTGCATTTGTTGTACAGATTATAGTCAACTGACTATTTATTTAATTCTTACAACAGCAGTAACTAAGTGGTGATTAAACCGGGCAGCTCAGCAAATATGGCTGGTCTGTGTGGGAACTTCAATTAGACTTGTTGTATATCTCATTTTGTAGCTATACAATATTAGTACTCATTAATAATGCCTGATGCTATTATGTTGAGTATCATTAGATGTCCATCTTGAAGTAATATAATGTTTACGGATATGTTGGATGTATGTATGTGTAATTTCATAAACTAACTAGTGCATTATGCTATGATGTTAAAGTATCATAATATGTCTAGTTTAATCAATATGTTTATGTGTATTGGATGTTTGATATATTGATTTGTCATATGCAAACCTACCAATATGAAGTGTTATGCTATTGTCTGCCCATTGGCCAATGATTGTGTTGGAAGCAGAGGTGTAATGGTACAGACATTACCCACAATTGGTATAGGGTGCTAAACTTTCTCAGTGTATTGTGGGTGTGCGTCCACGGTAATGCATGGAAACCTGGCACAGCTACTGGTCACGGCTTGTGAGCCCGAATGATCAGGCATTATTATAATACCATTACCGATCCTGTGAGCTGCTAAACCAATTTTGGACAGAGCGGCTGTACGACACAGAATTTCTGTATTAGCGACATGGACATGGGGCGGCAGAAATGTAATCATTACAGGCGTGTGAGACAATTGAAAAGCCCGTCCCAGACTAAAGACAGTAGGGAGAAGGAGGACGGTGAACACAGTAGAGCTGGAAGATAAACTTGGCCAGACTGGTCATTGTATATGTTTGTGTTATGATATGTTTTAATTAGGATTGCGCTGATGTAGAACTGATATAACACATTCTTGACTTTCTTTCAAGCTCTCACAAGGAGCACCTATGTTGTAGATCTCAAGAACGAGTGATGACTAGGAGTGTCAGGACTGGCAGGATCGTCAGAATACCGGCAAGCTGTTTCTTGTTGTTGCTACTGGAGAGTGGGGATCTGGACCACAGATCCAGATAGTTCAAGTAAAAGTTATGTAATGTTTGTCATCAATATCAATATGTATATGATTTCATCATCCTCATATTGAACCATCAGATGTCTATGATTATGATTAATAAATAAATGTTGTAGTATTGTAACTCATAGTTCTGTCGTTATATTTTAATTCCAATTGTGCATACGTGTTGTGTGTGTACATTGGTGGGGGTTCACTTACACACCAAGGAAGGGAGCAGTCAGGGAGAAAAACCTGTACTGAGATAGTCGTCTATACCCATATAGTTAGACTTAAACATCTATCTTAGCTAACCTTCTCTTTCCCATTCCTTGGCGAATATTCAGCACAGTTCATTTCATTTTGTAACGAGCCACTTGGAGCTGTACGTTGGTTATTCAGGGCTTAATCTATAGTTCAGCCATATAGTTTTTGTCCCTAGTCAGTTTCTGACTATTTGGGGTTGCTCGCCAGTGAAAAATACTTTCACCTAGCCGGTGGGGCACCCCGACTTCTGACAATCGCATCACGTTGGTTTCTTATGGAAAGGTATGTGAGCCGGTCGTTCAGAAAACAATGGCAAACTACTGAACGTAAAACTTGCCAAGACATCAACAGCAGCTGAAAAATGCTGATGTTGACTGCAATGTCCTGTAAATTAAATTAAGTTGCATGTCCTTCACAGGACGTAGCAGTCAACCCCAGCATTTCTGCTGTTCGTAATTCCTGGGCAAATTTTACGTTCAGTAATTTGCCATTGCTTTCTGAACGACCGGCTACTATACCTTTTTCGAAAAAACCAGCACCGCTGTGTTTTAACCCGGGTATATGGGCTCACAAACCACGTTCGCAAGCCCTTAGCCACAGAGACCGGTCCTGTAAATAGGATAGGCCAAAAAAAAAATGTTATTTATTGCAGTAGGACATTGTATAAAATATTGTTGATTAACAATGGGAGGTAATACTTACAATAACAACACATTTGGCCTGTGAGTGACATTCCCCTTGTTCAGCACTGTAACACTTGGATCTGCATGTGTGGCCATCTCCATCATAATCATGGAAACACTGACAAGTGATGCCACTGCTGGTCTCATTACACCAGGCATAATTGCTGCAGTTGCCATTCATGTATTCACAGCTATTGTAAGCTACAGGAGAGAGGAAACTTGTTGCTAGTCATCTTTACAGCACCACATAATAATATGAACATAAACTTCACAATATGTCTGTGTATAACCATAGCCCATAAAGGAAGCAAAGAAAAGTAACTCTCTCCATAAAGGAAGAAAAGAAAAGTAACTCTGTAACCTAATAGCTGGTCTCCCTGGCCAAGAGGTTAACGACATTGTTCGTAATGCTATATATCCACATGGGGAAAACAACAGTTGCGAGAATTGGCAGCGGTTCACGCTGCACTGGTAACTTACGGGGGGTATGTGAGCCGGTCGTTCAGAAAACAATGGCAAACTACTGAACGTAAAACATGCCTAGTACATCAACAGCAGCTGAAAAATGCTGGTGTTGACTGCAACATCCTGTAAGGGATATGTAACATTAAATTTAAAAAAAAACAACAACCTAGCAGCATATAGTAAGATGTGATTAAGGAGGGATGACATGAGCCTTTCTTAAACATCTGGTGTGCTGATGTTGAGGTAGTGGGTTCAATCCCTACACCGGTCAGTTGGACTAAAATTTTGTCTTCTTGTCCTTGACTTGGGGATGTAAACTACAAGAACCTCTGAAGTCAGAGTTGGTTTGCCTAAATGTGAGGGACAGTGGTAACAAAGAAAGCTAATCCTCACACACAAATCAGTCCAGTGCACTAATGTAGTAGCATGTTAATGGACTACGCTTGAGTTCAAAGCAAGCCAGCACAAACAAATCTCAAACAATGATTACATTAAAGTATCATAAGCTTAATTAGAATAGTTGAAGTCACAACTTCCTGGGGCAGAAACAAGTAATAATTACAAAACAATAAACAAAAAAACAATGTGGATGGTTGGGATTTTTACAATTGAAGGGGGGAAAGGATATACTCCCCAAATATCCTAGATATTTTTAATAGCTGTTTCCTTTGTTCACCTTTATATTAAGATTTGCTAACATTTAATGATAATTTCTTCTTATCAGTCTTGTATAACTCCATGTCTAAGATAGTTTGGAGACTGTTTTCACACTCTGCTATTAAAACTGTCATCAGCAAATCTCATTATATTTATACTTTATCCTCTAATGTTAATTCCATCAAGATGTTTGATACAATGAACGGTTCATTGTTATGCCTAAAGGGAACCAGGAAATGTTCAAGGAAGTAAAGGCATCTAGCATCATTCATCCATCATGTTCCATGCCGATAAGCATGGGCTGTCATGTTTTGCCATCTCACACGATCACCAGAGTCGTGGATCAGATGTTACAATATGGTTGTTACTTACAGATATTACAATATGGCGGTTACTTATAGATGTCACCATATGGTGGATATTTACAGATGTTACCATATGGCAGTTACTTACAGATGTTACAATATGACAATTACTTACAGATGTTACAATATGGTGTTTATTTATGTAAGTTACAATATGACGGTTACTTACAGATTTTACACTATGGCGATTACTTACAGATGTTACAATATGGAGGCACTAGATCTGTGCTATCACATCTGTCACAAGCTGTTCCAGAAAATCCAATGTTGCACTTGCACACCCCCGAACCAATATCGCAGACACCATTTCCTTTACATGGGTTTTCTGGACCTCCTGGGCACTCTAGTTAATTTCAGAAAACAAATTATTATTGTTACTGAGTACACCTTTCTAACATAAAATATGTGTCATTTACTGGATACAGCAAGCCAGCATAATATATTGTGTGTTTATTTGGCATTATCTACAACAATTGTTGAACATAGTAGTAACAGATAGTGCAAAGAAAGGATTTTCCTTGAATATCAAGAAAACAGTAAAAATGGTGATATCAAAGAAAAAGATGACACTAAAATGTGAAATGGAAATAGAGGTGAAGTAACCAAATGAATAGTTTTAAATACCTAGGTGCATTTATAACATTATATGGAAGATGCACAAGAGATGTTAAGAGCAGAATAGGGCAAGCAAAAGCTGTATTTCAGAAAAAGAGTATCTTATGCAATAAGTCACTATCATTGAATGTAAGAAAGAGAGTACTAAAGTGCTATATAGAACCTGTTTTTCTGAATGGCAGTGAATCATGGAATGTAAATGAAACAAAGTAGAAAGAAATTTGAAGCAATAGAGCTGTGTGTTGCAAATTCCTAAGACGTCAAAGAAATTAACAACAACTGTCTGAAAGAGGCTAATGAAACTAGAACATTATATACAACAATAAGAAAGAGATCAATAGTTTTCTTTGGTCATGTGATGAGAAGAGTCATTGGAGAACATCGTGACAACTGGAAAGATCGAGGGGAAAAGTGGCAGAGGCTGATCAAGAGAAAAGATGATGTGCTGAATTAATTGAGACATTGGCATGGAGGAATATCATCAGCCGAGTTGATCTAAAAAAAACCAAAGACCGAGATCTGTGGATAGTCATGAACGCCTAAGCCAGCTGACATGGCACTTGATGATGATAATTTGGCATTAATTGATACAGTGAACCAACCCAATGTATTTGTGTGTTTGTTATTTGATGTGTGAATAGCCAAGAAAACAGTCTAAAATTAGTGTCATAAAACAAGATGGAGTTGAGTTTTATCCAAATCCATAGTTTTGTGCCAGGTGGATGGTATTTTTGGCTAAGTAAGATGTCACTTAGGGTACCTAACTGGAATAGCATCACTTCTAAACAGACCCAACCTTCAGTAAGTCGGCATTTGAAGCTGGTGTGTCTGTAGCTTTCACTTTTTCTGTTGTCAAAGTCTGTTCAATTATGTCTGTCCTGTTGACTTCTATCAGTGCTAATTAATATTTATACAGTTATTCATTTTATTGAAATTACAGAGTTTTATCGCCTCGGATTATTGCTGTTCTAGAGAACTGAGAAGATTATGTATTCTTCTTTTGCATTTGTCTGGAATATTTTTTTTTAGGTATAATTGGGTTGTGCCTGTTTACTGCAGAGTGCAATATTTGAACCTTCCGGCCAACACATCCGACTTCTTTAGGCATTTGTTGACCTGGTTAACCTTCTGGGTTCTGTGTATAATTTCTTCCCTGTGTCTGTGATCAGTGCAAATCATTACTGAAACATTTATTAACTCTTTCTGTCCCTTACAGTTGTTATATTTACCCACTTAGTTCTACCCAGGAAGTCAACTTCTCCTGTCCTGTACCACTGCTGCAGTGTCAAGGTGAAGCATAAGCAGCAGGAGAGTGCCCGTCTATGGGCTTCATATATTGAAATTCCCATGAACTCTGTTATTCCCTCTGTGCATCATTTGCAATCTTTTTTGCTGGTTTTATATAGTCTAATATATAATGGCACAATGACACATAAAACAGCACCATGGCACAGTTAAAATGGCACCATATAGATAAAATGGCATCATGACAGATCAAACGGCACCATGACTCAGATCAAAGGGCACCATGGCATATATATAATGGCACCATAAAACAGATACAACAGCATCATGACACTTATAAAATGGTGCCATGACAAATATAGGAAATTGTTAAGAGGCATAAAGTGGCACCATAACACACATATAATATGGCATCTGGAATGACTTTAATAGCATGTTAACTAGATAATACTTTCATAACCTGGGGCACTGGATGGGCAGAAGCTCCCCTTGCTTCCAACAATTTGTTTTCCCACTATCAGTAAGTAACAAGCTTACACTTTACAATAAACAAATACTTGCACACACACACACATGAACATATTCACATGTAACACGCATGCACACAGACACACATTTGATCAATTCATTTAAAAATAACACTTCATTATTGTCTTTCTGCAAGATGAAGTTTCAATTTCCTTCTTCTTGATGATGTATATTCGTATATTAAATGTCCGGTTTTTTTTAACATCTAGTTCTGCCATGTTCTTACTGACTTTATTGTAAATATATTCAAATACTGGAAATTTTGCTCACCTTCACAATGGTATCCATAGAAACCAGCACAACATTGTGATATCTGAAAAACAAAGATATCAGTGTGAAATATGTGTTTACTGTTTATTTTATAGTCCAGTCAGCACACTGGGTGTATGGTACTGGACCAATATTTTATAGTCCAGTCGACACACTGGGCTTATGGTACTGGACCCATATTTTATAGTCCAGTTGGCACACAGGGCATATGATAATGGACCCATATTTTATAGTCCAGTTGGCACACAGGGCATATGATAATGGACCCATATTTTATAGTCCAGTTGGCACACTGGGCATATGGTACTGGACCCATATCTTATAGTCCATTCAGCACTTGGAGGGTAATGTGGTCAGTATCATGCAAGCCATCTTTTCTTTCCAAGACGTTACTTGATGGACTTGGAAACCCAGGCCAATTTTAAATAGCCTGCTTGATACAGATTCAAATCCAAGACTATTTGGCTAGCAGGTACGCGTCTAGCCACTAAGCTACTGGGCCTCCCAAATCATATTTTGGTTCATAGTAAATTTACTACAGACAGCAGTCATATCATATTTAATAGAAAGGGAGCGGCGAGAGGACTGACTTCACTACGCCGCTTTCTATCCTATATGGTGTAGTCTGCTCTCTGCAGAGCAGCCTACAGAAAGCATATGATGGAGCATGAACTCCGCCTCTTCACAGACAACACCCTGGGGTCTCCATAAACTGCACTTAGTGAATCGACAGACAAGAGTAAAAAAAAAAAGAGCCCATTGCCTTCTGGACCTAAAACTGGTAACTTTAAAAAAAAATAATTTAATTAAATATTATATTTACAACGAGGGGTGGCTAGAATGCCGGACTTTCCTCCGGGAGGCCCGGGTTCAAATCCTTGCTAAGGTTGTTTTTATTTATTTTCTGTCGGGGCACAAAGAAAACACTAACCTGCACAGTTCACAGCAACTGCACTAACCAGGGGAGATGGTAGGGAGCCTTCATTCCTCAGGCTCAAGCCCCCCCCCCCCCCCCCCTTACCACAATGCACATTAGGCAGTAGACGAAAGTGTTTTTTTAATGGTTTATGGATCAAATGGTTTAGCGATCTCGTTAGAATGCAACACCATCAATTACCAGTAATGGAACCACACCAAAGAAGATCTGATATGAGAGCAAGAGGGAGCCTGGGAAGAAAATGGACTGACAACATCAAAGACATTGTACAATCACATGGAATGACAGTATATCGTGCCACCCATTTCATGCAGGAACATTAACTATGTCTCCCCACAACACTTGATGACAAAAGTGGCAGATGATGCTGATGACAACATATAGCTAGTCATATTTAACTGATTCAGTGCCAAAGAAAAAGGAGGTCTGGACCAAACATGGAACACAATCAAAGGAACAAATATGATAATGTAAATTCCCGTTCACTGAGCATTGAAATTGTGGAAGATACCACAACACAAATAATACAATGGCCCTAGTATGGTGATATATCATCCTTCTGTTCAAATGGGGGGAGGGGCATCACATTTGGCGATATATTATCCTTCGACACTGAATCAGTTAGTATATTTACAATAGAAATATCAAGGTGGCATTTTAACGAAACTATTGTTACAATAACAAAACTTACAGTTGTGTAGATGGCACAGATCTGATTGCATCCTATAGTCTCCCAGGTCAGGTCTGCGTGTTTTTTAAAGTGACAGTTATATTTTATGACATGTGAGGCACCGAGTGATGTAAAGCCATCATGGCATGTGAGATTGCCAGTCATGCAGTCTCCACATGGTCCCTGTTTAACACAAGCATAGTTTTTAATCTAAATAAAATGTATCATATAAATTCTGTCATCAGATAAAACGGTTACATTCTGGCATCAGATAAAACAAGTACATTCTGGCATCACATCATACATGTAACTTCTGGCATCACATAATACGGGTAGATTCTGGCATCACATCAAATGGATACATTCTGGCACACACAGAAAGAATAACAGAATCCAAACATCAGCTACACGATTAGGAATTTCTATATTTTTTCCCCAGACACATACACAGATAAGAACAAAATTATTTGACTTGTAAATTGTCTTTTTTTTTTTAGCCTTCACTCGCTTTGAACTCAAGCATTGTAAATATGTGTGCTATTACTTCTAGGCATTGGACTGATTTTTACAAGTGGATTATCTTTTCCTGTTACCAGTGTCCTTCATCACATCACTCCAACTTCAGAGGTACTTGTAATTTACACCCCCAAGTCAAGGATGAAAAGTCAACATTTTAGTCCAACTGACCAATGTTGGGGTTGAGCCCACTACCTCAACATCAGCACACAGGATGTATAAGAACACATGATCTTATCCAGTCGGCCATGCTGACCTCTTCATTTATAAATATCCTGAGATATGCCAATGACACAATTTTATTGGCAAAGTCTGAAGGTAGTCTGCACACTATTCTAGACAAGACGGTGGAGGTGTGCCATAAGAAGGAATTATCATAAAAAAATTAATGCATGATAGTTTACAAGAAAGCACAAATTTTCATCATCATCATCAAGTGCCGTGCCGGCTGGCGTAGGCGTTCATGGCTCTCCATAGATCTCGGTCTTTGGTTCTCTGGATCAACTCTGCTGCTGATATTCCTCCATGCCACCGTCTCAATCCATCCAGCATCACTTCTCTTGGTCTACCTCTGCCTCTCTTCCCCTCGATCTTTCCAGTTGTTACGATGTTCTCCAATGCCTCTCTTCTCATCACATGACCGAGGAAAGCTGTTTGTCTCTGTCTTATTGTTGTATATAATGTTCTAGTTTCATTAGCCTGTTTCAGGCAGTCGTCGTTAGTTACTCTGGCAGTCCAAGGAATTCGCAACATTCGTCTCAAGAACCACATCTCTGTTGCTTCTAATTTCTTCTTAATTTGTTCATTTACATTCCAAGATTCACTGCCATACAGCAAAACTGGTTCTACATAGCATTTCAGCACTCTCTTTCTTACATTCAGTGACAGTGACTTATCGCATAAGATACTCTTCATTTTATGAAATGTGGCTTTTGCCTGCCCTATTCTGCTCCTAATCTCTGTTGTACATCTTCCATCTGATGTTATAAATGCCCCTAGGTATCTAAAATTATCAACTTGGTTAAGGATTTTCCCTTCTATTTCTATGTCACATTTTGGTGTCACCATTTTCTTTGATATTACCATTGTTACTGTTTTCTTGATATTCAAGTTGAGTCCTTTCCTTGCACTCTCTGTTACTACAACGTCTAATAATTGTTGTAGGTCTGTTGAATTATCCGCCACCAATACTGTGTCATCTGCATAGCGTATATTATTTATATTATAACCTCCAACTAGTATTCCTGGCATCTCTTTGATCTCTCTCATTATTACTTCACTATACAGGGAGAAAAGATCTGGTGACAAGACACACCCTTGTCGTACTCCTAGCTTTATCTGTTCGTAACTACCCTCTTTATTTCCCATTTTAATTGCTGCTACTTGGTTCCAGTAAATATTCTTTATTATTCTTAAATCTTTTCCATCAGTGTTGATATCTTCCAACATTTTAATCAGTTCATCATGTTTTACTTTATCAAATGCCTTAGTATAATCTATGAAGCACAAATATATGTCCCTCTGTTTCTCTATTGACCTTTCTATTAGTGTCCGCAATGTATAAATTGCATTGTTTGTGCCCTTTCCTTCCACAAATCCATACTGTTCTTCACTAATTTCCATTTTTATTTTCTTTTTGGTTCTTCTCATTATGATTCTGAGTAGAAGCTTAGTGATATGGTTTATAATGTTAATTGTACGAAAATCTTCACAATCAATTGCTCCTGGTCTTTTTGGTATAGCTATAAATACAGATTTCAGCATATCACTGGGTAAATATCCACTGCTGTAAATATCATTCAACATTTTGGTTAATATATCTACTCCAAATTCTCCCAATACTTCTAATTCTTCTATTGTGATTTCATCTGGCCCAGCTGTTTTTCCTTTCTTCATACGTTTCATAGCGTCAGCGACTTCTTCTTTCAGAATAGGTGGACCTTCTAAGTTACTATCTTCTGTTAATTCTGCCCTTTCTCCTTCATATAATTCTCTTATATACTCATTCCACCTCTTCATTATAGCATCTTCCTCTAATATTATCTTTCCTGTTTTTGATTTCAAACACCCTGTATTTATTCTTATTTTTTTTCCTGTAAGCTCACTGATTTGTCTGTGCATATTTTTTGTATCTTTAATGGAATTTAATTCAATTTTTTTGCATTGCTCGTTTAACCAACTTTCTTTAGCCTTCCCACATTTATCTTTTATTTCTTTATTTATCTTAGCATATTCTTGTTTGTCATTTTTACTCTGTTTTCTTTTGTCCATCAGGTTTAAGATATCTTCATTCATCCATTTTTTCTTAGCTATTTTGCCTCTCTCTGGTAATACTTCTTTGCTAGTTTGATGAATGGAGTCCCTTAACATTTCCCATTGTTCATCTATACTCTGTATTTTAGTTATTGCATTGTACCTATTTTTCACAGTCACTCTGTATTGTTCTTGCATTTCGTTATCTATTTTTAGAACCTCTTTATTAAGTCTCATGTTCTTAACCATTTTTTTCCCTCTTTTTAATCTTACTTTTATTTGTCCACATAGTGGTACATGATCACTATTACAGTCAGCACCAGGCATTGTCTTTACATTAATTAAAGCATTTCTAAATCTTTTATTAATTAGTATGTAGTCAATTTGGTTGCGTATTTTCTTATCAGGGCTTATCCATGTGTACAGTCGTCTTTTATGGTGTTTAAACCATGTGTTTCCAATTATCATATCATTGATATTTGCCCATTCTATTAGCTTTTCCCCTCTTTCATTTCTTGTACCTAGACCATAATTCCCCACTACATCCTCCATTTTTCCCTTTCCTACTTTTGCATTAAAATCACCAAGTATTATTTTTATTTCTTGTGATCCAATTTGAGCCATCACCATTTCTATTTCGTCGTAAAAGTGTTGTATTTCTTCATCACTACTGCTTGCTGTTGATGCATATACTTGTATAATATTTATGTCTATTGGTTTGCCTTTGATTTTGACCATAATAACTCTATCTGAAATACACCAGTATCCATTAATTGACTTGGCTGTTTTTTCATCTAATATTATTCCTACCCCTTTCTCATGTGTCTCCCCTCCAGAATAAATTATTGTGTGATTGTCAGCTATAATTTTGCCCGATCCCTTCCATCTCATCTCACTAACGCCTAGTATATTCATTTTCATGCTATCCATCTCTCTTAGAACATTGGTCAACTTTCCTAGCTCATTTAATGTCCTAACATTCCATGTTCCTACTCTAAATTTATTTATTTTAGTTAAGATTTTGCCATCAGTAGCTGGATGATGGTCTGGTGTCACCTGTGGCTCATGACTGTCCCTACCGGACGAGGATGCCCTAAGACAGCCATTAACGTCCTTCACTAACTTTGATTTATGTTTTGCCATGAAGTCTTGGGAAGATAATGTGGTGGTTTCCCCTTGCCTTCCACATTCACATGGTGGTCTTTTTACCTCTGCTTTTGACAGCCATTTCCGACTGCAAGGACAAGTGAGTGCCCTGCTCTGCTCAGCTGCAGAGTTGTCCACTTATTCCGGTGGATACTCGGTCCCCAGAGCTGTGTTAGCCACACCGTAGTGTGTTTCCATCCTCTACCGCGTGGAGGTGCAGTTGGGATTTTCCCTTCATAAAGTTATGGTCTCTGACCAAAACTCTCCAGTACTTTTAGAGGACAAATTTTAGTTTAGTTTAATATGAGACCTGCAGAAAATATGGCATAAATTGTGGCTGGTGGATATAAAATAAATAACTTACATTATACTAAGTCATGGTGATATCAAAGAAACATATTGTGCCTAAATGTACAACTAAATAATGTTATTGTAGCGCAAGTGCAGAAATTCAGATATCTAGGCACATGGATAACATCAGATAGAAGATGCATCACAGAGATAAAGAACAGAATAGGGCAGGCAAAAACTGCATTCTATCAAATGAAGAACATTTTATACAATAATTCTTTGTTATTTAATTTAAAGTTAGACAAAGAACTCTCTCAAGTTACATAGAACCAGTTTCAATATACAGCTATGAATTCTGGACAATTAGTAAACAGGTGAAACAATCTTCAGACGCCTTGGAGATATTTTATAGAAGAATGGGGAAAATTCCTTGGACAGTCAACATGAGCAATCTGGACATTTTTAGGAAGGCTAAATTGTAGAGACAACTTATCACATTCATAAGAACAAGGCAGTCTTCATTTTTATCCACATCATGAGAAGACAAAAACTGGAACATGTGACAACCAAAAAGATTTGTAGAAAGAGAGATAGAGGAAGACAGCGAGATAAAATTCTTGACAGTCTTGTGTCATGGCATAGAAGGGAGGTAACGTATGAATTAATCCATGACGTCAGAGATTTCAGTTTGTGGAGAAGCATAATCGCCCATGCCAGCCGGCAAGGCACTTGATGATGGTTTATGACAAATTCCAGAATGCAGTATGTGTAATCTTCTTATAGCCCATGCCATGTATCACTGGTGATCATGTATGTCCACAGCTTAATGACTCTTGTGCTGCGAGTCATTTCTGATACCATCATTCTTCCATGTCCAACCTTCCTGTTGTGACGACATAATCCAGCTTTCCCTTTCACATGACAAGCCCAAAGAATGCGGACTGCCTCACTCTGATGCTAGTAACCTCTTCTCTTTGTGAGTTAACTTCTTTCAAGATTTCTTCTTTGCACTTTCTATCCGTCAACGGTGTTCTCATCATTCTTCTATAATACCACGTCGCTGCAGCTTCCACATAATTCCTCGCTTGTGTGCTTATTGTCCATGATTCACTTCCGTACATCAGGATTGGCTCAATATAGTTAATAAGAACTCTTTTCTTTACCTCGATCGTCAAAAATGAATTGCAGACAATATTATTCATCTTATGAAATGCTGCCTTTATTTGGGCTATATTACATTTAACTTCCTTAACACATTTTCCATCTGCTGTTATTAAAGTACTCAAATACTTAAATACATTGCCTTATTTCAGACTGGTTCCATTCACTTTGAAGTTGCAATTGGGTATACACTTTTTCTGTGTGATAACCATTACATTTAGAGTCTAAACGATTCAGTGCCTAAGGATAATATATCACCAAATGTGACCTCCCATTTGGACAAAATGACAATAAATTGCCATAACAGGGTCATTGTGTTATATGTTTTGTTTCGTGGTATCTTCCACAATTTCAATGCTCAGTGAATGGAAATTTACATGATAATACTTGTCATTTGATTGTGCACCATTTTTTATCCAAACCAACTTTTTGTTTGTCACTGAATCAGTTAAAGAGATGACCACCTGGCTGGCTTGCCTACTACCAAGGCTCACATATTATCTATAGCTCATAGTATTTATATTATGTAATATTTATATTACATGGTATTTATCATTCATGGCATTTATAGATCATGGCATTTTCAGCTCACTATACTTATAGTATATGGTATTTATATTTTATGTTATCATTGCTCATTACATTTATAGTTCACACAATTTATAATACACACTATTTATAGCACATAGTATTAATATGCCATGGTGATTAGATCCACAAACAACCAGAAACAGTATTTAAAGGAAAAGTAACTATATAACTAGAGCACTAATGGAAATTTGCCAGTCTCTTACCAGACTCAAAGTGCTGCTGTTAACATCACATCGATTGAGGAGTGGGTGCAGAGCTTGTGCTAACTCATGAATGACACCTCTATCAGTCAAGATATCTCCATGGTTGATGGCTGCCTCATTGACAAATATCTGATGTGACGAAGTCACCGAACGATCCATCCACATATTTTTGTACTATGTATATCCATGTAATAAAAGGTTATATGTTAGATATAAAGCTTAGCGTAAGTGTTTGTGGTTATCACCAAAGCAACAGGTTCGGCTGAGTCTGATAACTCATAACTCGTGTGCCTGCGCATGTGTGCCTGCGCGCGCGTGTGCCTGAATGCGTGTGTGCCTGTGCGAGCATCTGCCTGCATGCGCGTCTGTCTGCCTGCCTACGTGCGTGCGCGTGTGTGTGTCTCAGTACCCATACAGTGGATGGTGCGAAATGTGTGCAAAATAAATAAGTGTAATTAACTGTAAATTTAAAAACCAACAGTCTGTTGTAATAGAACTTCACATTAGCATAATCAGTCTAAGTGATGAGGCGGAAGTGTTGTACGTTTTTAAAATGTTAATTTGTCTATCTCCAAGCTGTGAGAGAGGATCAGATTTGGGAGCTCCATTATCTTCCAGGCATACGTAGCAGAAATACCTAAGCCTACTCTCTAATTTCTAGTACGGTTGATAACTTTCCCTTTCCTGTCTGGACACTGTCAGAAGACGTGATCATTTCTGAGACCTGTTTAAATCATAATCTAGAATCACAAGCCATTGGATCTCTTCTTCAGCAGTGATTAGTCTTTCTATTTTCTGAAATTCCATTTTTCGCTACATTTGAATAGTTTCTACCCAAATAACTAGTGCTACACTACACCTGAATTATAAGATAACCTGATGAGGATAATGATAAGCATGATAATAACTATGAGGAGAAGAAGGAGGATGATAAGGAAGAGGTGGCCTTTATAGGGAAGTGCTATTAATTAACGAACGAACGAATGAACTTTATTTTCAAAGGGTAACAAATTGGGCACGCAGGCCCGTCTTACATTCGGCCCTTCCAATCACTCATCTTTCGTTCATCAATAGTGCATAGTGCATGATTCATTCACATAGGAAAAAAATATTGTCAAATTAATGTTGTAAACATAAACAATGCATTTTACCATGTTATGACACACATCCCCCACCCATCTACCCATTCCTGACACACGCATCCCCTACCCACCCACATATTCCCCCAGGTCACACATACATGACCCCACCCATCCACCACCCACACACATCCCCCACCCACCCAGACACACACAACCCAAGCACACATACATGTATCAACCCACCAATCCCCCACTCACACAATCCCCTGACCTACACACATCACCCCAACACACATCTCCCCACCTACACACATCTCCCCACCTACACACATCTCCCCACCTACAAACATCTCCCAACCCATCCCATAACCCACACACACTCACCCAACCACATATCCTCCACCACCCAGCCAAGCACACATTCCCCACCCACACACACATCTCCCCATCAAGCCACACATCTGCACCTACACACACTTGCTGCAGCCACACACACATCCCCACTTACACACATTCTCCCACCCAAACAATCTCCCCCACCCACTCACACATCCTGCACCCACCCACACACACATCCTCCACCCATCCCCCAACCTTCACACACTCACCCACCCACACATCCCTTAATCACACATCCCCCCACCCACAAACACCCCACCCATACACACATCCACCACACACACATGCCCTACCCACACACCCATCTCCTCACCCATCAACACATCCTCCATCCCCACCCACACACCCATCTCCCTATCCACACACACACATTTTTCCACACCCCCATCCGCACACGCATCCCCCACTTGCATACACACATCCCTCACCCACACCCATCCCCTAACCCACACACACACATCTTCCCACACCTCCCCACAAACACCTCCCACACTCATCCACATACACACATCCTCCACCCACATACTCACACACCCCACCCACATACTTCCCCCACCCACACACCCATCTCCCAACACACACACACATCTTCCCACACCCCAACACATATCCCAACCAGACACACATCCCACACACACACACACACCCACACCTTCACATCTAGATACATACATGATAAATAAAAGTTTGCATATCCTTTGCAGGCCATCGCTGTCAACATCAGCATCTTTCAGCTGATACATACATGATGTCTCACATAATCACTGAACTAATATAAACAAACTTCCACACTTTACACACTGATACACTGACGACTATCTTGAGCATCATCACAAAAAAATTCAAAATTGGGAAAAGATTGGGAGAACATGGAAAAATTGGGGGAAAAAACTGAAAAAACTGTGAAAATGACAAAAATGTGTTATACATTGTGTAACGTAAAAAATAGTGATACAATTCAATAACATAATTCCTGGAATTGACAAAAACACGATGAAATAAGCAATGCATATGGTACATGTTAAATTCAAGTGGCAGTAAAAATGCTAATATGGAAGATGAAGATACAGAAAAAATATGGAATAGCATGTCACATGACATGCATACGCTCAACTCTCTCTCTTCCTCTCTCTCTCTCACTCACTCACTCATACATACTCTATCACTATCTCTGTCTCGTACTCATTCTCTCACTCACTCATTTTCACTCACTCTCTCACCCACTCTCTCACTGACACACACATAAACACACATACAGACATACTCACACATATACACACATGCACATATACACACATACATTCACACATACACACAAATACATTCGCACACATATAAACACACATATGCACATACATGCATGTACACACATACTCACATCTATAAACACACACACATAGACACACATACACCCACACATACACACCTACATACATATACGCACACATACACACTCTCACATACACACATACCCATACACACATGCAGGCATGTACACACATAAACATACATACTCGCATACGTGCACTTACACACAAGTACACACAAAAGCACCACACATACCCACACAAGCATATACACACAAGCACACATACATACACACATACACCCAAACACACACACATGTATATATAAACACACACATAGACACGCATACACAAAGACACCAACATATACACATAGACACACATACTCACATATACACACCCACCCATCCACCTACACACATATAAAACACACACCCACCCATCCACCCACACTCATACTCACACATCTAGACACATACACGATGGATCACATGCTCACTAAATCTAATATGAACAAACTCCCACACTTTACACACACATATACACTGGCGATTATCGTGAAAATGGTGAAAAAGAAAATAATATGCTACAAATGGTGTAACAAAAAATAGCGATTCAATTCAATGAGTAATATAAATCCTGGAATTGACATAAGCTTGATGAAATACGCACTGCATATATTACCTGTTAAAATCAAGTGGCAGTGAAAATGATAATATGAAAGATGAGGATACATAAAAATGTGGAATAGCATGTCACATGACATGCGTGCACTCAACTCTCTCTATTTTTCGTGCACATACACTAACTCTCTCATTGTCTCACTCTCTCTCTCTCTCATTATCTCAATATCTCCCACCCACACTCACTCACTCTCACTCTCTCAAACTCTCTTTTACTCTATCTTTCTCACAGACAGACAGACACATACTCTCTCTCTCACTCTCTTTGTCTCATACTTACTCTCTCACTCACACTTAATGCTCTCTCTCTCTCTCTCTCACTCAAACACCACTCATTAACCAGTTTTTGTGATGTGTGTGCTACTACTTCTAGTGCACTGGACTGATTTTTGCATGTGGGTTAGATTTTCCTGTTACCAGTGTTCCCTTGCATCAGGCAAACCCACTCCAACTTCTGAGGTACTTACGTCCCCAAGTCAAGGACAAGAAGTCAGCATTTTAATCCAGCTGACCGGTGTCCTCTAACTTTTGGCCATCATAGACCATATCTTTATTAAAGGAAAATCTCAACTGCACCTCTCAATGCAGCTCTGGGGACCGAGTATCCACCGGAATAAGTGGAAAACTCTGCAGCTGAGCAGAGCAGGGCACTCACTTGTCCTAACAGTCAGAAAGGACAGTCAAAGACAGAGGTAAAAGATCACCATGTGAATGTCGAAGGCAAAGGGAAACAACCACATTATCTTCCCAAGACTTCATGGCAAAACACATTTCAGAGGTAGTGAACGACGTTAATATATGTCTTAGGACATCCTCGTCCTGTAGGGACAGTCATGAGCCACAGGTGACATTAGACCATCATCCAGCTACTGATGGCAAAACCATAACTAAAATGAATAAATTTAGATTAGGAACATTGAATGTTAGGACATTAAATGAGCTGGGAAAGTCGAACGATGTTCCTAGAGAAATGGAAAGCATGAAAATGAATATACTAGGCATAAGCGAGTTGAGATGGAAGGGATCAGGCAAAATTATAACCGACGAACACACAATAATTTATTCTGGAGGGGATACGCATGAAAAAGGTGTGGGAATAATATTTGATGAAAAACAGCCAAATCTATGAATGGATACTGGTGTATTTCAGATAGAGTTATAATGGTTAAAATCAAAGGCAAACCAATAGATATAAATATTATACAAGTATATGCACCAACAACAAGCAGTAGTGATGAAGAAATAAAACACTTTTACGGTGAGAGAAATAGTGATGGCTCAAATTGGATCACAAGAAAGAGAAATAATACTGGGAGATTTTAATGCAAAAGTAGGAAAGGGAAAAATAAGGATGTAGTGGGGAATTATGGTTTAGATACAAGAAATGAAACAGGAGAGAAACTAATAGAATGGGCAAATATCAATGATATGATAATTGGAAACACCTGGTTTAAACATAAAAGATGATTATACACATGGAAAATCCCTGATATGAAAATATGCAACCAAATTGACTAAATACTTATTAATAAAAGATTTAGAAATGCACTAATTAATGTAAGGACAATGCCTGGTGCTGACTGTAATAGTGATCATGTACCACTATGTGGACAAATAAAAGTAAGATTAAAGCGATGGAAAAAATGATTAAGAACGTGAGACTTAATAAAGAGGTTCTGAAAGTAGATAAAGGAATTCAAGAACAATACAGTGTCTGTGAAAAATAGGTACAATGCAATAGCTAAAATTGTTTGCATATCCTTTACAGGACATTGCTGTCAACATCAGCATCTTTCAGCTGATTGTTGACTTCTTGGCAAGATTACGCTCAGTAGTTTGCCATTGCTTTCTGAGCGGCCGGCTCACATACCCCTTAAGTTACCGACGCGATTCAAACCACTGCTGATTCTCACCGTCGTCACGTTACTTACGAGAGTATACGAGATTACGGAGAAAAGTCGCTAACCTCTAGGCCAGGAAGCCGGCAATAGCTCAAATACAGAGTATAAATAAAAAATCAGAAATGTTAAGGGACTCCATTCATTAAGCTAGCAAAGAAATATTACCGGAGAGAAGCTAAAAAGCTAAGAAAAAATGGATGAGTGAAGAAATATGAATGCTGATGGACAAAAAAACAAAACAAAAAAACAGAGTAAACATGACAAGATCACTTAACAAATCCATAAAGAAGATCCTAATCAAATGTATGGGTCATCTCAACAGAAAAGGCGGAATAGAGAAATAAGCCTAACATGGAGAACTCCTAGGCAAGATAACCATGGCAAGAGAGAGAAAGATATATGTGGACAACTTAAATAGCTAGACTGTAAAATATGCTGTCATCTACTGCCTATAGTACCTTGTGGTGTAGGATGGGGTGGGGGGGGGGGGGGGGGGAAGGGTCTTAAACCTGAGGAATAAGGTTGTCTGGTTAATGCAAACTGTGCAGGTTAGGGTTTTCTTTTTGCCACCGACAGAAAAAAATCCACACCTTATCGAGGATTTTAACCTGGATTTCCCAAAGGAGATCCTGGCATTCTAGCCACTCAGCCAGCTGCTCTTCAACAGCTAGAAAACAAATAATAATATTCATTCATTCATTCATTCAATAGCATGTCCCTTGCAGAACCTCGCTCCCATAACAACCTTCTGGAACACTTCTAGGTCATAAGCAAGGTGTCCCGCGTCCGATACACCCATCTGGAGATCATCCGCCACATCCTGCACCCATCTACTCTTTGGCCTTCCTCTTCCTCTCTTCCCAGGCATATACCTCTCCATTATTGTTCTCTCCAAACTTTCATGACGTTTCAAGTGATCAAATTATTTCATTTTTTTGTTTTGTTTTATAGTCTTTAGTAGCCAACCTTATTCAATATTCAGATCTTGTAAATAATAAGATAAACATACACAAACACACAAGACACCAACCGTATGCCCCAAGTTCAGCTGAAGTCTGTGCCTGGACCCGAGTAATGTGTCCACAACATCACCGTCAATGATACACGGGGTGAAAATAAGTTGCGGAACAATGTAATACTTTAGGTAGTCTGCTGTCTGTGGATAGATTAACATAGCAGCCATTAGAAGTACAAAGTGAGAGGCAGCAACGAATCGACAATTAATATGAGCATCATTTACCCTAGTGTGTATACAAACAGTTCACCTTTTGTGTGAGACAAACACTAAATGGGTAATTATGTTACTGTTGAGGAGCAGCTAGGTGAGATGATGTAGCATGGTCGTCTACAGTAGAGAGAACCCCTCACACATAAAGTAGATGACAAAAAGACTGAAGGAACAGAAGATAAATTTGCCTCATTTAATTCCAGAAGGTATGAAATACTGGTCCCAGTAGAAATCTAAACTCCTTACAGTGGTGCAGGATGAGGGAAGGTAAAGTGATCAGTTGTAACCTATATAAGGCAGCAGACTTATTTATCCCCCGCTATGCTAATCCTACAAAGAAATTGAACCCCCAGTTGTCACAGTTAATTGAACATTTTGACCAAGTCTAGATTTAGACTGCACTGACCAGACATGACCACTCTTAGGTAAGTTTTAGCTTGAACAGGCCATGAACAAGTGGCGTAGTGGCCAGGTACTCTGACATGGTGGTGTTACTTTTTTTAGCCAGTTGCCAGGTTGCCAGTGGTTAGCCAAATAATAACTAGTTTATTATAAGAAAGAGGAGGAGGCTGCCAAGAACTCTGTGACAGATGTCAAAAAGTCTGCCTCATACTTTGTGGGACATCCCAATGGCATTATTTTACATGCTGTCTGGATGGCCTTTCATTTACCTGGCAATGACAGGGTTTTTATAGATGTTTTTTGCTGTTTCATAAGATCTGCTGAAATCATTTTACGTAGAGATCCATCCAGCTTGGTCAGTCAGTCTGCATCCTTGTTGCCCAGATTATTTCAGTAGGTTGGTAGGTGTTGAACTGTATAGTTCTTGAACCATATAGCCAGGTTTTCAAGGCAGAGAGTCATATTATTTAGTCCTCTAGCTTGCATCTTTTGGTTGGTTTCTTTTTGGCAGTGTTGGGTAATACTGAGAGCCTGTGGTGAATGGGAAGTGAATGCAATTCACAATCTCACATACCACTCTCACAATCCCGACAATCCCACATACCACTCTCACAATCCCACATACCACTCTCACAATCTCACATACCATGCTCACAATCCCACATACCACTCTCACAATCCCACACACCACTCTCATAATCTCACATACCATGCTCACAATCCCATATACCACTCTCATAATCTCACATACCATGCTCACAATCCCACACACCACTCTCACAATCCCACATACCACTCTCACAATCCCATACACCACTCTCATAATCTCACACACCACTCTCACAATCCCACACACCACTCTCACAATCCCACACACCACTCTCACAATCCCACATACCACTCTCACAAACCACTCTCACAATCCCACATACCACTCTCATAATCTCACATACCATGCTCACAATCCCACATACCACTCTCATAATCCCACATACCACTCTCATAATCCCACATACCACTCTCACAATCCCACATACCACTCTCATAATCCCACATTCCACTCTCATAATCTCACATACCACTCTCATAATCTCACATACCACTCTCATAATCCCACATACCACTCTCACAATCCCACATACCACTCTCATAATCCCACATAAAACTCTCATAATATCACATACCATTCTCATAATCTCACATACCACTCTCATAATCTCACATACCACTCTCATAATCCCACATACCACTCTCATAATCTCACATACACCTCTCATAATCTCACATACCACTCTCATAATCTCACATACCACTCTTATAATCTCACATACCACTCTCATAATCTCACACACCACTCTCATAATCTCACATACCACTCTCATAATCTCACATACCACTCTCATAATCCCACATACCACTCTCATAATCCCACATACCACTCTCATAATCTCACATACCACTCTCATAATCTCACATACCACTCTCATAATCTCACATAACACTCTCATAATCCTACATACCACTCTCACAATCCCACATACCACTCTCATAATCTCACATACCACTCTCATAATCCCACATACCACTCTCATAATCCCACATACCACTCATAATCCCACATACCACTCTCACAATCCCACATACCACTCTCACAATCCCACATACCACTCTCATAATCTCACATACCATGCTCACAATCTCACATACCACTCTCACAATCCCACACACCACTCTCACAATCCCACACACCACTATCACAATCTCACATACCACTCTCACAATCTCACACACCACTCTTACAATCCCACATACCACTCTCACAATCCCACACACCACTCTCACAATCTCACACACCACTCTCACAATACCACATACCACTCTCACAATCCCACATACCACTCTCACAATCCCACATACCACTCTCACAATCCCACATACCACTCTCACAATCTCACATACCATGCTCACAATCCCACATACCACTCTCACAATCCCACACACCACTCTCACAATCCCACATACCATGCTCACAATCCCACATACCACTCTCATAATCTCATATACCATGCTCACAATCCCACACACCACTCTCACTATCTCACACACCACTCTCACAATCCCACATACCATGCTCACAATCCCACATACCACTCTCATAATCTCACATACCATGCTCACAATCCCACATACCACTCTCACAATCCCACATTTCCACTCTCATAATCTCACATACCATGCTCACAATCCCACACACCACTCTCACAATCCCACACACCACTCTCACAATCTCACACACCACTCTCACAATCCCACATACCACTCTCATAATCTCACATACCATGCTCACAATCCCACATACCACTCTCATAATCTCACATACCATGCTCACAATCCCACATACCACTCTCACAATCTCACACACCACTCTCACAATCCCACATACCACTCTCACAATCCCACATACCACTCTCATAATCTCACATACCATGCTCACAATCCCACATACCACTCTCATAATCTCACATACCATGCTCACAATCCCACATACCACTGTCATAATCTCACATACCATGCTCACAATCCCACATACCATGCTCACAATCTCACACACCACTATCACAATCCCACACACCACTCTCACAATCCCACATACCACTCTCATAATCTCACATACCATGCTCACAATCCCACACACCACTCTCGCAATCTCAAAAACCACTCTCACAATCCCACATACCATGCTCACAATCCCACATACCACTCTCATAATCTCACATACCATGCTCACAATCCCACACACCACTCTCACAATCTCACACACCACTCTCACAATCCCACATACCACTCTCATAATCACACATACCACTCTCATAATCTCACACACCACTCTCATAATCTCACATACCACTCTCATAATCTCACATACCACTCTCTTATCCTCACATACCACTCTCATAATCCCACATATCACTCTCATAATCTCACATACCACTCTCATAATCCCACATACCACTCTCATAATCCCACATACCACTCTCATAATCTCACATACCACTCTCATAATCTCACATACCACTCTCATAATCTCACATACCACTCTCATAATCCCGCATACCACTCTCACAATCCCACATACCACTCTCATAATCCCACATACCACTCTCATAATCTCACATACCACTCTCATAATCCCACATACCACTCTCATAATCCCACATACCACTCATAATCCAACATACCACTCTCACAATCCCACATACCACTCTCACAATCCCACATACCACTCTCATAATCTCACATACCATGCTCACAATCCCACATATCACTCTCACAATCGCACATACCACTCTCACAATCCCACACACCACTCTCACAATCCCACACACCACTATCACAATCTCACATACCACTCTCACAATCTCACACACCACTCTCACAATCCCACATAGCACTCTCACAATCCCACACACCACTCTCACAATCTCACACACCACTCTCACAATCCCACATACCACTCTCACAATCCCACACACCACTCTCACAATCCCACACACCACTCTCACAATCCCACATACCACTCTCACAATCCCACACACCACTCTCATAATCTCACACACCACTCTCACAATCCCACATACCATGCTCACAATCCCACATACCACTCTCATAATCTCACATACCATGCTCACAATCCCACACACCACTCTCACAATCTCACACACCACTCTCACAATCCCACATACCATGTTCACAATCCCACATACCACTCTCATAATCTCACATACCATGCTCATAATCCCACACACCACTCTCACAATCCCACATACCACTCTCACAATCCCACACACCACTCTCACAATCTCACACACCACTCTCACAATCTCACATACCACTGTCATAATCTCACATACCATGCTCACAATCCCACACACCACTCTCACACACCACTCTCACAATCACACATACCACTCTCACAATCCCACACAAAACTATCACAATCCCACACACCACTCTCACAATCTCACATACCACTCTCACAATCCCACACACCACTCTCACAATCCCACATACCATGCTCACAATCCCACATACCACTCTCATAATCTCACATACCATGCTCACAATCCCACACACTACTCTCACAATCTCACACACCACTCTCACAATCCCACATACCATGCTCACAATCCCACATACCACTCTCATAATCTCACATACCATGCTCACAATCCCACACACCACTCTCACAAACCACTTTCACAATCCCACATACCATGCTCACAATCCCACATACCACTCTCATAATCTCACATACCATGCTCACAATCCCACACACCACTCTCACAATCTCACAAACCACTCTCACAATCCCACATACCATGCTCACAATCCCACATACCACTCTCATAATCTCACATACCATGCTCACAATCCCACATACCACTCTCATAATCTCACATACCATGCTCACAATCCCACATACCACTCTCACAATCCCACATACCACTCTCATAATCTCACATACCATGCTCACAATCCCACACACCACTCTCACAATCCCACACACCACTCTGTCAATCTCACACACCACTCTCACAATCCCACATACCACTCTCATAATCTCACATACCATGCTCACAATCCCACATACCACTCTCATAATCTCACATACCATGCTCACAATCCCACATACCACTCTCACAATTTCACACACCACTCTCACATACCACTCTCACAATCTCACACACCACTCTCACAATCCCACATACCACTCTCACAATCCCACACACCACTCTCACAATCTCACACACCACTCTCACAATCCCACATACCACTCTCACAATCCCACACACCACTCTCACAATCCCACACACCACTCTCACAATCCCACATACCACTCTCACAATCCCACACACCACTCTCATAATCTCACACACCACTCTCACAATCCCACATACCATGCTCACAATCCCACATACCACTCTCATAATCTCACATACCATGCTCACAATCCCACACACCACTCTCACAATCTCACACACCACTCTCACAATCCCACATACAATGTTCACAATCCCACATACCACTCTCATAATCTCACATACCATGCTCATAATCCCACACACCACTCTCACAATCCCACATACCACTCTCACAATCCCACACACCACTCTCACAATCTCACACACCACTCTCACAAACCACTCTCATAATCTCACATACCATGCTCACAATCCCACACACCACTCTCACAATCTCACACACCACTCTCACAATCACACATACCACTCTCACAATCCCACACACCACTCTCACAATCCCACATACCATGCTCACAATCCCACATACCACTCTAATAATCTCACATACCATGCTCACAATCCCACACACCACTCTCACACACCACTCTCACAATCCCACATACCATGCTCACAATCCCACATACCACTCTCATAATCTCACATACCATGCTCCCAATCCCACACACCACTCTCACAATCTCACAAACCACTCTCACAATCCCACATACCATGCTCACAATCCCACATACCACTCTCATAATCTCACATACCATGCTCACAATCCCACACACCACTCTCACAATCCCACACACCACTCTGTCAATCTCACACACCACTCTCACAATCCCACATACCACTCTCATAATCTCACATACCATGCTCACAATCCCACATACGACTCTCATAATCTCACATACCATGCTCACAATCCCACATAACACTATCACAATTTCACACACCACTCTCACAATCCCACATACCACTCTCACAATCCCACATACCACTCTCATAATCTCACATACCATGCTCACAATCCCACATACCACTCTCATAATCTCAATACCATGCTCACAATCCCACATACCACTGTCATAATCTCACATACCATGCTCACAATCCCACATACCACTCTCACAAACCACTCTCACAATCCCACACACCACTCTCACAATCCCACATACCACTCTCATAATCTCACATACCATGCTCACAATCCCACACACCACTCTCACACACCACTCTCACAATCCCACATACCATGCTCACAATCCCACATACCACTCTCATAATCTCACATACCATGCTCACAATCCCACACACCACTCTCACAATCTCACACACCACTCTCACAATCCCACATACCATGCTCACAATCCCACATACCACTCTCATAATCTCACATACCATGCTCACAATCCCACACACCACTCTCACACACCACTCTCACAATCCCACATACCATGCTCACAATCCCACATACCACTCTCATAATCTCACATACCATGCTCACAATCCCACACACCACTCTCACAATCTCACACACCACTCTCACAATCCCACATACCACTCTCATAATCACACATACCACTCTCATAATCTCACACACCACTCTCATAATCTCACATACCACTCTCATAATCTCACATACCACTCTCTTATCCTCACATACCACTCTCATAATCCCACATATCACTCTCATAATCTCACATACCACTCTCATAATCCCACATACCACTCTCATAATCCCACATACCACTCTCATAATCTCACATACCACTCTCATAATCTCACATACCACTCTCATAATCTCACATACCACTCTCATAATCCCGCATACCACTCTCACAATCCCACATACCACTCTCATAATCCCACATACCACTCTCATAATCTCACATACCACTCTCATAATCCCACATACCACTCTCATAATCCCACATACCACTCATAATCCAACATACCACTCTCACAATCCCACATACCACTCTCACAATCCCACATACCACTCTCATAATCTCACATACCATGCTCACAATCCCACATATCACTCTCACAATCGCACATACCACTCTCACAATCCCACACACCACTCTCACAATCCCACACACCACTATCACAATCTCACATACCACTCTCACAATCTCACACACCACTCTCACAATCCCACATAGCACTCTCACAATCCCACACACCACTCTCACAATCTCACACACCACTCTCACAATCCCACATACCACTCTCACAATCCCACACACCACTCTCACAATCCCACACACCACTCTCACAATCCCACATACCACTCTCACAATCCCACACACCACTCTCATAATCTCACACACCACTCTCACAATCCCACATACCATGCTCACAATCCCACATACCACTCTCATAATCTCACATACCATGCTCACAATCCCACACACCACTCTCACAATCTCACACACCACTCTCACAATCCCACATACCATGTTCACAATCCCACATACCACTCTCATAATCTCACATACCATGCTCATAATCCCACACACCACTCTCACAATCCCACATACCACTCTCACAATCCCACACACCACTCTCACAATCTCACACACCACTCTCACAATCTCACATACCACTGTCATAATCTCACATACCATGCTCACAATCCCACACACCACTCTCACACACCACTCTCACAATCACACATACCACTCTCACAATCCCACACAAAACTATCACAATCCCACACACCACTCTCACAATCTCACATACCACTCTCACAATCCCACACACCACTCTCACAATCCCACATACCATGCTCACAATCCCACATACCACTCTCATAATCTCACATACCATGCTCACAATCCCACACACCACTCTCACAATCTCACACACCACTCTCACAATCCCACATACCATGCTCACAATCCCACATACCACTCTCATAATCTCACATACCATGCTCACAATCCCACACACCACTCTCACAAACCACTTTCACAATCCCACATACCATGCTCACAATCCCACATACCACTCTCATAATCTCACATACCATGCTCACAATCCCACACACCACTCTCACAATCTCACAAACCACTCTCACAATCCCACATACCATGCTCACAATCCCACATACCACTCTCATAATCTCACATACCATGCTCACAATCCCACATACCACTCTCATAATCTCACATACCATGTTCACAATCCCACATACCACTCTCACAATCCCACATACCACTCTCATAATCTCACATACCATGCTCACAATCCCACACACCACTCTCACAATCCCACACACCACTCTGTCAATCTCACACACCACTCTCACAATCCCACATACCACTCTCATAATCTCACATACCATGCTCACAATCCCACATACCACTCTCATAATCTCACATACCATGCTCACAATCCCACATACCACTCTCACAATTTCACACACCACTCTCACATACCACTCTCACAATCTCACACACCACTCTCACAATCCCACATACCACTCTCACAATCCCACACACCACTCTCACAATCTCACACACCACTCTCACAATCCCACATACCACTCTCACAATCCCACACACCACTCTCACAATCCCACACACCACTCTCACAATCCCACATACCACTCTCACAATCCCACACACCACTCTCATAATCTCACACACCACTCTCACAATCCCACATACCATGCTCACAATCCCACATACCACTCTCATAATCTCACATACCATGCTCACAATCCCACACACCACTCTCACAATCTCACACACCACTCTCACAATCCCACATACAATGTTCACAATCCCACATACCACTCTCATAATCTCACATACCATGCTCATAATCCCACACACCACTCTCACAATCCCACATACCACTCTCACAATCCCACACACCACTCTCACAATCTCACACACCACTCTCACAAACCACTCTCATAATCTCACATACCATGCTCACAATCCCACACACCACTCTCACAATCTCACACACCACTCTCACAATCACACATACCACTCTCACAATCCCACACACCACTCTCACAATCCCACATACCATGCTCACAATCCCACATACCACTCTAATAATCTCACATACCATGCTCACAATCCCACACACCACTCTCACACACCACTCTCACAATCCCACATACCATGCTCACAATCCCACATACCACTCTCATAATCTCACATACCATGCTCCCAATCCCACACACCACTCTCACAATCTCACAAACCACTCTCACAATCCCACATACCATGCTCACAATCCCACATACCACTCTCATAATCTCACATACCATGCTCACAATCCCACACACCACTCTCACAATCCCACACACCACTCTGTCAATCTCACACACCACTCTCACAATCCCACATACCACTCTCATAATCTCACATACCATGCTCACAATCCCACATACAACTCTCATAATCTCACATACCATGCTCACAATCCCACATACCACTATCACAATTTCACACACCACTCTCACAATCCCACATACCACTCTCACAATCCCACATACCACTCTCATAATCTCACATACCATGCTCACAATCCCACATACCACTCTCATAATCTCAATACCATGCTCACAATCCCACATACCACTGTCATAATCTCACATACCATGCTCACAATCCCACATACCACTCTCACAAACCACTCTCACAATCCCACACACCACTCTCACAATCCCACATACCACTCTCATAATCTCACATACCATGCTCACAATCCCACACACCACTCTCACACACCACTCTCACAATCCCACATACCATGCTCACAATCCCACATACCACTCTCATAATCTCACATACCATGCTCACAATCCCACACACCACTCTCACAATCTCACACACCACTCTCACAATCCCACATACCATGCTCACAATCCCACATACCACTCTCATAATCTCACATACCATGCTCACAATCCCACATACCACTCTCACACACCACTCTCACAATCCCACATACCACTTTCACAATCCCACATACCACTCTCATAATCTCACATACCATGCTCACAATCCCACATACCACTCTCATAATCTCACATACCATGCTCACAATCCCACATACCACTGTCATAATCTCACATACCATGCTCACAATCCCACATACCACTCTCACAATCTCACACACCACTCTCACAATCCCACACACCACTCTCACAATCCCACATACCACTCTCATAATCTCACATACCATGCTCAAAATCCCACACACCACTCTCACAATCTCACACACCACTCTCACAATCCCACATACCATGCTCACAATCCCACATACCACTCTCATAATCTCACATACCATGCTCACAATCCCACACACCACTCTCACAATCCCACATACCACTCTCATAATCCCACATACCACTCTCATAATCTCACATACCACTCTCATAATCTCACATACCACTCTCATAATCTCACATACCACTCTCATAATCTCACATACCACTCTCTTATCCTCACATACCACTCTCATAATCCCACATACCACTCTCATAATCCCACATACCACTCTCATAATCTCACATACCACTCTCATAATCTCACATAACACTCTCATAATCTCACATACCACTCTCTTATCCTCACATACCACTCTCATAATCCCACATACCACTCTCATAATCTCACATACCTCTCATAATCTCACATACCAATCTCATAATCTCACATACCACTCTCATAATCTCACATACCACTCTCATAATCTCACATACCACTCTCATAATTTCACATACCACTCTCATAATCTCACATACCACTCTCATAATCTCACATACCACTCTCATAATCTCACATACCACTCTCATAATCTCACATACCACTCTCACAATCCCACATACCACTCTCATAATCTCACATACCACTCTCATAATCTCACATACCCCTCTCATAATCTCACATACCACTCTCGCAATCCCACATACCACTCTCATAATCTCACATACCATGCTCACAATCCCACATACCACTCTCATAATCTCAATACCATGCTCACAATCCCACATACCACTGTCATAATCTCACATACCATGCTCACAATCCCACATACCACTCTCACAAACCACTCTCACAATCCCACACACCACTCTCACAATCCCACATACCACTCTCATAATCTCACATACCATGCTCACAATCCCACACACCACTCTCACACACCACTCTCACAATCCCACATACCATGCTCACAATCCCACATACCACTCTCATAATCTCACATACCATGCTCACAATCCCACACACCACTCTCACAATCTCACACACCACTCTCACAATCCCACATACCATGCTCACAATCCCACATACCACTCTCATAATCTCACATACAATGCTCACAATCCCACATACCACTCTCACACACCACTCTCACAATCCCACATACCACTTTCACAATCCCACATACCACTCTCATAATCTCACATACCATGCTCACAATCCCACATACCACTCTCATAATCTCACATACCATGCTCACAATCCCACATACCACTGTCATAATCTCACATACCATGCTCACAATCCCACATACCACTCTCACAATCTCACACACCACTCTCACAATCCCACACACCACTCTCACAATCCCACATACCACTCTCATAATCTCACATACCATGCTCAAAATCCCACACACCACTCTCACAATCTCACACACCACTCTCACAATCCCACATACCATGCTCACAATCCCACATACCACTCTCATAATCTCACATACCATGCTCACAATCCCACACACCACTCTCACAATCCCACATACCACTCTCATAATCCCACATACCACTCTCATAATCTCACATACCACTCTCATAATCTCACATACCACTCTCATAATCTCACATACCACTCTCATAATCTCACATACCACTCTCTTATCCTCACATACCACTCTCATAATCCCACATACCACTCTCATAATCCCACATACCACTCTCATAATCTCACATACCACTCTCATAATCTCACATACCACTCTCATAATCTCACATACCACTCTCTTATCCTCACATACCACTCTCATAATCCCACATACCACTCTCATAATCTCACATACCTCTCATAATCTCACATACCAATCTCATAATCTCACATACCACTCTCATAATCTCACATACCACTCTCATAATCTCACATACCACTCTCATAATTTCACATACCACTCTCATAATCTCACATACCACTCTCATAATCTCACATACCACTCTCATAATCTCACATACCACTCTCACAATCCCACATACCACTCTCATAATCTCACATACCACTCTCATAATCTCACATACCCCTCTCATAATCTCACATACCACTCTCGCAATCCCACATACCACTCTCATAATCCCACATACCACTCTCATAATCTCACATACCACTCTCATAATCCCACATACCACTCTCATAATCCCACATACCACTCATAATCCAACATACTACTCTCACAATCCCACATACCACTCTCACAATCCCACATACCACTCTCATAATCTCACATACCATGCTCACAATCCCACATACCACTCTCACAATCGCACATACCACTCTCACAATCCCACACACCACTCTCACAATCCCACACACCACTATCACAATCTCACATACCACTCTCACAATCTCACACACCACTCTCACAATCTCACACACCACTCTCACAATCCCACACACCACTCTCACACACCACTCTCACAATCCCACATACCACTCTCACAATCCCACATACCACTCTCACAATCCCACACACCACTCTCACAATCCCACATACCACTCTCACACACCACTCTCACAATCTCACACACCACTCTCACAATCCCACATACCATGCTCACAATCCCACATACCACTCTCATAATCTCACATACCATGCTCACAATCCCACACACCACTCTCACAATCTCACACACCACTCTCACAATCCCACATACCATGCTCACAATCCCACATACCACTCTCATAATCTCACATACCATGCTCACAATCCCACACACCACTCTCACAATCCCACATACCACTCTCACAATCCCACACACCACTCTCACAATCTCACACACCACTCTCACAATCTCACATACCACTCTCATAATCTCACATACCATGCTCACAATCCCACACACCACTCTCCCAATCTCACACACAACTCTCACAATCACACATACCACTCTCACAATCCCACACAAAACTATCACAATCCCACACACCACTCTCCCAATCTCACACACAACTCTCACAATCACACATACCACTCTCACAATCCCACACAAAACTATCACAATCCCACACACCACTCTCACAATCCCACATACCATGCTCACAATCCCACATACCACTATCATAATCTCACATACCATGCTCACAATCCCACACACCACTCTCACAATCTCACACACCACTCTCACAATCCCACATACCATGCTCACAATCCCACATACCACTCTCATAATCTCACATACCATGCTCACAATCCCACACACCACTCTCACAATCTCACAAACCACTCTCACAATCCCACATACCATGCTCACAATTCCACATACCACTCTCATAATCTCACATACCATGCTCACAATCCCACATACCACTTTCATAATCTCACATACCATGCTCACAATCCCACACACCACTCTCACAATCCCACATACCACTCTCATAATCTCACATACCATGCTCACAATCCCACACACCACTCTCACAATCCCACACACCACTCTCACAATCTCACACACCACTCTCACAATCCCACATACCACTCTCATAATCTCACATACCATGCTCACACTCCCACATACCACTCTCATAATCTCACATACCATGCTCACAATCCCACATACCATTCTCACAATCTCACACACCACTCTCAAAATCCCACATACCACTCTCACAATCCCACATACCACTCTCATAATCTCACATACCATGCTCACAATCCCACATACCACTCTCATAATCTCAATACCATGCTCACAATCCCACATACCACTGTCATAATCTCACATACCATGCTCACAATCCCACATACCACTCTCACACACCACTCTCACAATCCCACACACCACTCTCACAATCCCACATACCACTCTCATAATCTCACATACCATGCTCACAATCCCACACACCACTCTCACACACCACTCTCACAATCCCACATACCATGCTCACAATCCCACATACCACTCTCATAATCTCACATACCATGCTCACAATCCCACACACCACTCTCACAATCTCACACACCACTCTCACAATCCCACATACCACTCTCATAATCTCACATACCATGCTCACAATCCCACATACCACTCTCATAATCTCACATACCATGCTCACAATCCCACATACCACTCTCATAATCTCACATACCATGCTCACAATCCCACATACCACTCTCACAATCCCACATACCACTCTCATAATCTCACATTCCATGCTCACAATCCCACACACCACTCTCACAATCCCACACACCACTCTCACAATCTCACACACCACTCTCACAATCCCACATACCACTCTCATAATCTCACATACCATGCTCACAATCCCACATACCACTCTCATAATCTCACATACCATGCTCACAATCCCACATACCACTCTCACAATCTCACACACCACTCTCACAATCCCACATACCACTCTCACAATCCCACATACCACTCTCATAATCTCACATACCATGCTCACAATCCCACATACCACTCTCATAATCTCACATACCATGCTCACAATCCCACATACCACTGTCATAATCTCACATACCATGCTCACAATCCCACATACCACTCTCACAATCTCACACACCACTCTCACAATCCCACACACCACTCTCACAATCCCACATACCACTCTCACAATCCCACATACCACTCTCATAATCTCACATACCACTCTCACAATCCCACACACCACTCTCACAATCCCACACACCACTCTCACAATCTCACATACCATGCTCACAATCCCACATAAAACTCTCACAATCTCACATACCATGCTCACAATCCCACATACCACTCTCATAATCTCACATACCAAGCTCACAATCTCACATACCACTCTCACAATCCCACATACCACTCTCACAATCTCACATACCACTCTCACAATCCCACATACCACTCTCATAATCTCACATACCATGCTCACAATCCCACATACCACTCTCACAATCTCACATACCATGCTCACAATCCCACTTACCACTCTCACAATCTCACATACCACTCTCATAATCCCACATACCACTCTCATAATCTCACATACCACTCTCACAATCCCACATACCACTCTCACAATCCCACATACCACTCTCACAATCTCACATACCACTCTCACAATCCCACATACCACTCTCATAATCTCACATACCATGCTCACAATCCCACACACCACTCTCACAATCTCACATACCATGCTCACAATCCCACATACCACTCTCATAATCTCACATACCATGCTCACAATCTCACATACCATGCTCACAATCCCACATACCACTCTAACAATCTCACATACCACTCTCACAATCCCACATATTACTCTCACAATCTCACATACCATGCTCACAATCCCACACACCACTCTCACAATCCAACATACCACTCTCACAATCCCACACACCACTCTCACAATCCCACATACCACTCTCACAATCCCACATACCACTCTCATAATCTCACATACCATGCTCACAATCCCACATATGACTCTCATAATCTCGCATACCATGCTCACAATCCCACATACCACTCTCACAATCCCACACACCACTCTCACAATCCCACATACCACTCTCACAATCCCACATACCACTCTCATAATCTCACATACCACTCTCACAATCCCACATACCACTCTCACAATCCCACACACCACTCTCATAATCTCACATACCATGCTCACAATCCCACATACCACTCTCACAATCCCACACACCACTCTCACAATCCCACATACCACTCTCACAATCTCACACACCACTCTCACAATCCCACACACCACTCTCACAATCCCACATACCACTCTCACAATCCCACATACCACTCTCATAATCTCACATACCATGCTCACAATCCCACATATGACTCTCATAATCTCGCATACCATGCTCACAATCCCACACACCACTCTTAAAATCCCACACACCACTCTCACAATCTCACATACCATGCTCACAATCCCACATACCACTCTCACAATCCCACATACCACTCTCACAATCCCACACACCACTCTCATAATCCCACATTCTCACTATTCATCAACAAGTCTGCAGAAGATCTTGCATAGGTTTGTCTATTGTAGCCTCTCAGCCATGACTTCCATGTAAACATTGGAACAGTGAGTTTGTCTATTGCAGCCTCTCAGCCATGACTTCCATGTAAACATTGAAACAGTGAGTTTGTCTATGATAGCCTCTCAGCCATGACTTCCATGTAAACATTGAAATAGTGAGTTTGTCTATGATAGCCTCTTAGCCATGACTTCCATGTAAACACATGAATAGTGGGTTTGTCTATTGTAGCCTCTCAGCCATGACTTCCATGTAAACATTGAAAAAGTTAGTTTGTCTATTTCAGCCTCTCAGCCATGACTTCTGTGTAAATATTGAAACAGTGAGTTTATCTATGATCTACTTCCCATGTGAACATTGAAACAGTGAGTTTGTCTGTATCTACTTCCCATGTGAACATTGAAACAGTGAGTTTGTCTATGATCTACTTCCCACGTGAACACTGAAACAGTGAGTTTGTCTATGGTAGCCTCTCAGCCATGACTTCCATGTAAACATTGAAACAGTGAGTTTGTCTATGATAGCCTCTCAGCCATGACTTTCATGTAAACATTGAAACAGTGAGTTTGTGTATGATAGCCTCTCAGCCATGACTTCCATGTAAACATTGAAACAGTGAGTTTGTCTATTGCAGCCTCTCAGCCATGACTTCTGTGTAAATAGTGAAACAGTGAGTTTGTCTATGACAGCCTCTCAGCCATGACTTCCATGTAAATATTGAAACAGTGAGTTTGTCTATGATAGCCTCTCAGCCATGACTTCCATGTAAACATTGAAATAATGTGTTTGTCTATGATAGCCTCTTAGCCATGACTTCCATGTAAACACATGAATAGTGAGTTTGTCTATTGTAGCCTCTCAGCCATGACTTCCATGTAAACATTGAAACAGTGAGTTTGTCTATGATAGCCTCTCAGCCATGACTTCCATGTAAACATTGAAAAAGTGAGTTTGTCTATTTCAGCCTCTCAGCCATGACTTCTGTGTAAATATTGAAACAGTGAGTTTATCTATGATCTACTTCCCATGTGAACATTGAAACAGTGAGTTTGTCTATGATCTACTTCCCATGTGAACATTGAAACAATGAGTTTGTCTATGATCTACTTCCCATGTGAACATTGAAACAGTGAGTTTGTCTATATCTACTTCCCATGTGAACATTGAAACAGTGAGTTTGTCTATGATCTACTTCCCACGTGAACACTGAAACAGTGAGTTTGTCTATGGTAGCCTCTCAGCCATGACTTCCATGTAAACATTGAAACAGTGAGTTTGTCTATGATAGCCTCTCAGCCATGACTTTCATGTAAACATTGAAACAGTGAGTTTGTCTATGATAGCCTCTCAGCCATGACTTCCATGTAAACATTGAAACAGTGAGTTTGTCTATTGCAGCCTCTCAGCCATGACTTCTGTGTAAATATTGAAACAGTGAGTTTGTCTATGACAGCCTCTCAGCCATGACTTCCATGTAAACATAGAAACAGTGAGTTTGTCTATGATCTACTTCCCATGTGAACATTGAAACAATGAGTTTGTCTATGATCTACTTCCCATGTGAACATTGAAACAGTGAGTTTATCTATATCTACTTCCCATGTGAACATTGAAACAGTGAGTTTGTCTATGATCTACTTCCCACGTGAATGCTGAAACAGTGAGTTTGTCTATGGTAGCCTCTCAGCCATGACTTCCATGTAAACATTGAAACAGTGAGTTTGTCTATGATAGCCTCTCAGCCATGACTTTCATGTAAACATTGAAACAGTGAGTTTGTCTATGATAGCCTCTCAGAAATGACTTCCATGTAAACATTGAAACAGTGAGTTTGTCTATTGCAGCCTCTCAGCCATGACTTCTGTGTAAATATTGAAACTGAGTTTGTCTATGACAGCCTCTCAGCCATGACTTCCATGTAAATATTGAAACAGTGAGTTTGTCTATTGCAGCCTCTCAGCCATGACTTCCATGTAAACATTGAAACAGTGAGTTTATCTATGATCTACTTCCAATGTGAACTTGAAACAGTGAGTTTGTCTATGATCTACTTCCCATGTGAACACTGAAAAAGTGAGTTTGTCTATGGTCTACTTCCAATGTGAACACTGAAACACTGAGTTTGTCTATGGTCTACTTCCCATCTCAACATTGACACAGTGTGTTTGTCTATGATCTACTTCCCACGTGAACACTGAAACAGTGAGTTTGTCTATGATCTACTTCCCATGAAAACATTGAAACAGTGAGTTTGTCTATATCTACTTCCCATGTGAACATTGAAACAGTGAGTTTGTCTATGATCTACTTCCCACGTGAACACTGAAACAGTGAGTTTGTCTATGGTAGCCTCTCAGCCATGACTTCCATGTAAACATTGAAACAGTGAGTTTATCTATGATCTACTTCCCATGTGAACATTGAAACAGTGAGTTTGTCTGTATCTACTTCCCATGTGAACATTGAAACAGTGAGTTTGTCTATGATCTACTTCCCACGTGAACACTGAAACAGTGAGTTTGTCTATGGTAGCCTCTCAGCCATGACTTCCATGTAAACATTGAAACAGTGAGTTTGTCTATGATAGCCTCTCAGCCATGACTTTCATGTAAACATTGAAACAGTGAGTTTGTGTATGATAGCCTCTCAGCCATGACTTCCATGTAAACATTGAAACAGTGAGTTTGTCTATTGCAGCCTCTCAGCCATGACTTCTGTGTAAATAGTGAAACAGTGAGTTTGTCTATGACAGCCTCTCAGCCATGACTTCCATGTAAATATTGAAACAGTGAGTTTGTCTATGATAGCCTCTCAGCCATGACTTCCATGTAAACATTGAAATAATGTGTTTGTCTATGATAGCCTCTTAGCCATGACTTCCATGTAAACACATGAATAGTGAGTTTGTCTATTGTAGCCTCTCAGCCATGACTTCCATGTAAACATTGAAACAGTGAGTTTGTCTATGATAGCCTCTCAGCCATGACTTCCATGTAAACATTGAAAAAGTGAGTTTGTCTATTTCAGCCTCTCAGCCATGACTTCTGTGTAAATATTGAAACAGTGAGTTTATCTATGATCTACTTCCCATGTGAACATTGAAACAGTGAGTTTGTCTATGATCTACTTCCCATGTGAACATTGAAACAATGAGTTTGTCTATGATCTACTTCCCATGTGAACATTGAAACAGTGAGTTTGTCTATATCTACTTCCCATGTGAACATTGAAACAGTGAGTTTGTCTATGATCTACTTCCCACGTGAACACTGAAACAGTGAGTTTGTCTATGGTAGCCTCTCAGCCATGACTTCCATGTAAACATTGAAACAGTGAGTTTGTCTATGATAGCCTCTCAGCCATGACTTTCATGTAAACATTGAAACAGTGAGTTTGTCTATGATAGCCTCTCAGCCATGACTTCCATGTAAACATTGAAACAGTGAGTTTGTCTATTGCAGCCTCTCAGCCATGACTTCTGTGTAAATATTGAAACAGTGAGTTTGTCTATGACAGCCTCTCAGCCATGACTTCCATGTAAACATAGAAACAGTGAGTTTGTCTATGATCTACTTCCCATGTGAACATTGAAACAATGAGTTTGTCTATGATCTACTTCCCATGTGAACATTGAAACAGTGAGTTTATCTATATCTACTTCCCATGTGAACATTGAAACAGTGAGTTTGTCTATGATCTACTTCCCACGTGAATGCTGAAACAGTGAGTTTGTCTATGGTAGCCTCTCAGCCATGACTTCCATGTAAACATTGAAACAGTGAGTTTGTCTATGATAGCCTCTCAGCCATGACTTTCATGTAAACATTGAAACAGTGAGTTTGTCTATGATAGCCTCTCAGAAATGACTTCCATGTAAACATTGAAACAGTGAGTTTGTCTATTGCAGCCTCTCAGCCATGACTTCTGTGTAAATATTGAAACTGAGTTTGTCTATGACAGCCTCTCAGCCATGACTTCCATGTAAATATTGAAACAGTGAGTTTGTCTATTGCAGCCTCTCAGCCATGACTTCCATGTAAACATTGAAACAGTGAGTTTATCTATGATCTACTTCCAATGTGAACTTGAAACAGTGAGTTTGTCTATGATCTACTTCCCATGTGAACACTGAAAAAGTGAGTTTGTCTATGGTCTACTTCCAATGTGAACACTGAAACACTGAGTTTGTCTATGGTCTACTTCCCATCTCAACATTGACACAGTGTGTTTGTCTATGATCTACTTCCCACGTGAACACTGAAACAGTGAGTTTGTCTATGATCTACTTCCCATGAAAACATTGAAACAGTGAGTTTGTCTATATCTACTTCCCATGTGAACATTGAAACAGTGAGTTTGTCTATGATCTACTTCCCACGTGAACACTGAAACAGTGAGTTTGTCTATGGTAGCCTCTCAGCCATGACTTCCATGTAAACATTGAAACAGTGAGTTTGTCTATGATAGCCTCTCAGCCATGACTTTCATGTAAACATTGAAACAGTGAGTTTGTCTATGATAGCCTCTCAGCCATGACTTCCATGTAAACATTGAAACAGTGAGTTTGTCTATTGCAGCCTCTCAGCCATGACTTCTGTGTAAATATAGCCTCTCAGCCATGACTTCCATGTAAACATTGAAACAGTGAGTTTGTCTATAGCAGCCTCTAAGCCATGACTTCTGTGTAAATATTGAAACAGTGAGTTTGTCTATGACAGCCTCTCAGCCATGACTTCCATGTAAACATTGAAACAGTGAGTTTGTCTATGATAGCCTCTCAGCCATGACTTCCATGTAAACATTGAAACAGTGAGTTTGTCTATGATAGCCTTTCAGCCATGACTTCCATGTAAACATTGAGAAAGTGAGTTTGTCTATGATAGCCTCTCAGCCGGGACTTCCATGTAAACATTGGAACAGTGAGTTTTTCTATGGCAGCCTCTCAGCCATGACTTCCATGTAAACATTGAAACAGTGAGTTTGTCTATGATAGCCTCTCAGCAATGACTTTCATGTAAACATTGAAAAAGTGAGTTTGTCTATTTCAGCCTCTCAGCCATGACTTCTGTGTAAATATTGAAACAGTGAGTTTATCTATGATCTACTTCCCATGTGAACATTGAAACAGTGAGTTTGTCTATGATCTACTTCCCACATGAACACTGAAACAGTGAGTTTGTCTATGGTAGACTCTCAGCCATGACTTCCATGTAAACATTGAAACAGTGAGTTTGTCTATGATAGCCTCTCAGCCATGACTTTCATGTAAACATTGAAACAGTGAGTTTGTCTATTGCAGCCTCTCAGCCATGACTTCCATGTAAACATTGAAACAGTGAGTTTGTCTATGATAGCCTCTCAGCCATGACTTCCATGTAAACATTGGAACAGTGAGTTTGTCTATGGCAGCCTCTCAGCCATGACTTCCATGTAAACATTGAAACAGTGAGTTTGTCTATGATAGCCTCTCAGCCATCACTCCCATGTAAACATTGAAACAGTGAGTTTGTCTATGATAGCCTCTCAGCCATGACTTCCATGTAAACATTGAAACAGTGAGTTTGTCTATGGCAGCCTCTCAGCCATGACTTCCATGTAAACATTGAAACATTGAGTTTGTCTATTGCAGCCTCTCAGCCATGACTCTCATGTAAACATTGAAAAAGTGAGTTTGTCTATGATAGCCTCTCAGCCATGACTTTCATGTAAACATTGAAACAGTGAGTTTATCTATGATCTACTTCCCACATGAACACTGAAACAGTGAGTTTGTCTATGGTCTACTTCCCATGTGAACATTGAAACAGTGAGTTTGTCTATGATCTACTTCCCATGTGAACATTGAAACAGTGAGTTTGTCTATGGTCTACTTCCCATGTGGAACATTGAAACAGTGAGTTTGTCTATGGATGGACAAGATAACACCTTAGCAACTCCACTCCCAGCAATGCTTATTGCAGATGATATTCAGAGATTTACTTATTACTCACCAGTTTCCTGTCAATGCTTCTTACAATGTCATTTGGAAGAACAAAGAGAGTGTACTCATGAAGAGAAGAAATATTCTCCAGAAGTTTGGTTTTCTGGTGACAAAAATGCAATTATATGAACCAGTTTTCAACAGTTATAGAATATGGTAACATAAGGTAGCTGTCACGAATTGGCAGCCTTTACTTCCCAGAACAATTTTCGGTCCACTTTTGATAGGCCATGTAGAGAATCAACAGACAAACAAAACTGTTTTCTCTATATTCAAGGCTATACCGTCTTGACGTAAGCTTGCAAAGCCTGCAAGTAAACAAACCACCAGGAATGTCTTTCTATCTGAGAAGTGTAATTTGACACCAGTCAAACTACCCAGCCAGCCCAGATTCAAAGTGTTACAGGTCAAACTGATAATTACACCCACAGGATGGCAGACTCCATGGACTGTGTAATTAAAACCGACCAGGCATGACACCTGATAAGCAGAGGTGCAAGGTGTGAAATCACTGATAAGACTCAGGGGGCTAATAATGGTCAGACCCACAGGTGTGAAGGCTAGTGTGCATGCAGAAAGAATTTTTATGACTGGACAGACTTGGTGTTAATTGCAATTAACGTCAGGGGGAGATAAGAAGAATTTATGAATGGAATTCCGGGGAGATAAGTGTCTACTGCTAGGCTAGGTATAAAAACCCCTGCTAGACTTTTTCCCTTTAGATTAAGTCTGACTTCAGAACAGGTAGGCAGCCAGCTCAATGTCTGTAGTCATATGCATGATTATTATGTTGGCTTCTAGGAAGGATTTCTTAGTAACTATGCAACAGTCTTTTAGACATATGAACTTTCAGTCTATATCTGATCTAGGTTATTGCAAGAACTATCATTGTCATAGGTTACTTGAGTGCTTTTTCTAAGTTCTGTGTTCAATATCATTGTGCTTTAAGTGTTACTCTTCTGAGAAGTAGAAACTTATGGAAGGAGATCTTGTCTAGATATACTTTTAGGTGTCTTGGTAGATGCTTGTCATTTCTTTGTACACTATCCTAGTTGCCTTTTTGGTGTGTGCATTTGTGCAAGAACTATCATTGTCATAGGTTATGTAACAGTGAGGGAATTAGGTTAAGAGTAAAGAGTTAAGGAATGCTGCGCATTCCTTGACTAGGGGGAAAACCATAGTGAACGTGGGTGCACGAATGAAGAAGTGTATCTAGGTAAGCACACACGTCACTTGGGTGCTAGCGAGAAGAGATGTCAACATCAAGAAGGGAGTCTCCATCATGTGTGCAGAGATAGAACGAGTCGACTAATAAAGTTATCTTTCTAACAACGCGAAGACTTGTGTGCTGTACGATCACGTGCCTAACCTGTAATGTCACACTATTATAGCAGGTTGATTTGGTGCCGTGAATTTATGAAACATGGGAGGTCGCGGTGAGAGAGAGTACCGCCATACAAGATGGTTATGTCTGGTGTGTCTGAAGAAGTAAATATTAAGAAACGCAACAGATGAAAGCTGACTGTTGGTAACTGTTCTGGGTTTTCACTAGATTCCTGATTAAGAAGGAGATCCATTTTCAAGGTCAGCGCTAAAGAAAAGGTTTGATTGATACTTATTTTTTTGAAAGACTGATGTTATTGCATAATTATGAAATTAACTGGAGAATTGACCAACGCAAAATGCTATATTGAGATCAAGTAATGCTGTTCTGCATCAAAGAATCAGTACAAATTATGAGTGTTAACCCGTGGGACTGTTTGAAGGTGAAGTCAAGGGTATGGTGCAAATTCAATAATTATGAAATCAAGATCTGCAATACTCTCTACAGTAACTTCAATTAAAGGAAGGCATAAATGAAACTTGTCTCAACTCGGGGTTTGGATAAAGAAATTTAAACTGACCATGCCGAGAATTACACATGAAAATAAGAGACTGAATAGCGTCAACTTTAAGTCCAATTGTTGTTGACTGGATTACGTTTGCGCTGATATATATATATGAAAATCACAGATTGCTGTTGGAAAGTGAGTTTTTTTTGCTGAAGTCGCTTGCGTGAAGGTGACCTTAATCGAAGGGAATCTACAGTAATCGAGCAGGGAATCAAATATTCTTGTTGCGAGCCTGATATCGAGCATAATCAACGTCAGGAATTGGAAAGATCTGATTTCGACTCCGATTGAATTATTAAGAAAAGAAATCCAGAGGCTCTTCTTCGTTCTGCTCATTTCAACGAGCTTAGTTAGAGTCCTTTTTTATGTGGTGTAGGTAATTCCGAATCAGGAGGTCATTTAAATTCTTTTGTTAGAATTCAGGATTGAAACAGGAATATTTCTTCATCAGGATCTTCGACTGGAGGCCTTTAGTTAAGATAATTAGATAATATTAGAGTAATTAACAGATTATGTATTGTTGCTGAGTTTGAAATTAATATTGTCTGAATTGTTTGTATATTCCTTAATAATTATAAATTTTAGGATGGAATCCCAAGATTTTTCACAGGTACTCACTGGAGTTGGCGGGGCAATATCAAGGCTAGATGCAGTGTTAAGACAACAAAATATAAGCACTGATGTGGAAAGATTTAGTGGACAAGCAAATCAGTTTAAGAAATGGATTATTTCTATTGAGAAGCATGCATATTTAGTAAACGCTACAGATGGAGAGAAAAAGAATTTGGCATACAGAACAAGTACAAGTCCAGTTTCTGACCATATTAGGAGAAAGTTAGAAGCAGCGGGAGGTGAAACCTGGGAAGAATTTAAAGATGATCTCGCAAGAAAATATGCTGAAATTACTGATCCACAACACGCATTCTCAGTATTGCGACAGACTAGACAAAACAGCACAGAAAGTGTTCAGTTATACAGTGACAGGTTAATCAATTTAGCTGAAGAGTCGTTTTTGGGACAGAATGTACGAGCAGAAGAAGTGGAACGGATGTTAGTAGGGATTTTTGTTGATGGGATTAAGTCAGATGGATTGAAATTTAAATTATTAAGAGAGAATCCTGCAAGATTGTCACAAGCGGTAGATATCGCTATACAAGAGGAAAGCTTGAGGAGGAGGTTTAGGTTAAGGGTAGGACGAGAGTTAGGTAGTAGTTCGGAAGATAGAGTTGAAGAACCTATGGAAATAGGACAGTATAGACATGGATGGAGAGGAAGACGAGGAGAAATACAGATGGTGCAAAGAAACGAGAATGTATATAATCAAGATAGAAGAGGACAAGTGAGAAATACTGTAAGAGACATGGAAGGTAACACAAATAACTCGAATGTGGTTTGTTGGGGATGTCTCCAACGGGGGCACATTTTTCGCTTTTGTGGTAACAGAAGTGGCCCATCGAATACGCAAAATAGTAGAGGTGTTCAGACGAGTATACAGAATAGAGTTGCAAATGGCAGACCAGCAAATTGGAATTCTGGAGAAATACAGAGAAATTTTAGAAGGTCAGGAAATCAGGGAAATTGGCATCCCGCTTACTGAATAGGATCGGCAGTAGGAGGGAAGATAGTAAGATCCAAAAAGGGCATCAATATATTAAAACCCCAAAGGATGACTATAATAGAACATTTAGAAATAAAAAACAAGCCGAGGTAAAACAATTGTCATTAAATATGGTAGATCCTAGCTCATGTATAGTACAGATAGGAAAATATAAAGTTAGAACGTTAGTTGATTCGGGAGCACAAGTTAGCGTGATTAAGGAAGCATTTTTATATCGAATGTTAAAAAATTGTAAAATATTTAGAATTCAGGAGAATCTTCATTCGGTAACGGGACAAAAATTAGAAGTGTTAGGACAAACGATGATAAATTTGAAATTAGGAGGGATAAATGTTAGGCATATGTTCCATGTAGTTAAAGATTTGAATAGAAATATGATATTGGGACGAGATTTTTTATTGAAAAATGGGGTGAGACTTTTATTTGATTTGCATAAATTAAAATTCCAAGATGTTTACGTAGATCTAGAAGAAGATATGCATGTGTCGACACTAGTTAGAGTCAAAACGACCATGAATTTAAAACCACAGTCAGTTAATTTGATACAAGCAAGACTGAAGAGAAACCCGTATTATGTAGCAGGAAACATAGTCAGAATCACCGAATTGCAAAATGAAATAATTGATGAGCCAGGTTTAGAAGTTCCGGATGGAATAATAGAATTAGATAAAAGTTTAACATTTCCAGTAATGGTTATTAATAACACAGGTAGAGAAATTAAATTATACAGAGGATGTGTAATAGCCAAGCTAGAACATAACGTGAGTGACATAATGGCAACGGATAGAGTAAATATGGCAGGCATAAGTTATTCAGAAACCTCTAATGAAAGAAGTAATAATAGACACGGATACAGAAGAAAAGGGAACGTAAGAATGGATGAATTGATCCATCCATCTAGAAGAAATACAGCACAAATACATTCAATAGACAAAGTAACAAGAGAAAAAGAATTGTTAGCACAATTAAAAACTTCGCCAGAAAATAAAGAAGTGTTAGAACAACTTATAAAGCAAAATCAAGATGTGTTTGCGATAAATGATTTAGAATTGGGTAAGACACAAACAGTTACGATGGAAATAGACACGGGAGATCATCCACCAATTAGTTTAAAACCATACAGAACTCCATTAAGAAATAGAGAAGTCGTAGAAAAGGCAATAGAAGATATGTTGAAAGCAGGCATAATAACAAGATCAAAATCGGAATGGTCATCTCCGGTGGTAATTGTGGCCAAGTCTGATGGTTCGAACAGGTTTTGCTGTGACTACAGGGCGTTAAATAAAATTACTAAGAATGTAGCGTACCCACTGCCAGTAATTGATGATATTTTGGGGTTACTTAATGGCTCTACATATTTCACAACGCTGGATGCAAGGGCAGGATTTTGGTGTATTCCGATGTCGAAGGACGCGCAAAGGAAAAGTGCCTTTTGTACTCATATGGGTTCTTACGAATTCTTATGTATGCCATTCGGTCTCAAAAATGCACCATCTCACTATATGTTCTTAATAAATGAGGTACTAGACGGTATGCAAAGTTTTGCCCTGGCATATATTGATGACGTATTGGTTTTTACGAAGGGAGATGTAGAGAATCATTTGAAACATGTTAGACTAGTATTTGACAGATTAAGAAGGCATGACGTTAAATTAAAGCTTAGTAAGTGCCAGTTTTTAAAGACAGAAACAAAATATTTAGGCTATATAATAAATAGGGAAGGTATTAAACCAGACCAGGAAAAGATAAAGGTTATTAAAGAGTTACCTCCTCCCACTAACGTTAAGGAAGTGCGTGCTTTTATAGGAACGTGTGCGTATTATAGGCGGTTTGTACCAGCTTTTTCAAGGATAGCAATACCTATTACGAATTTAACGGGAAAATACGCTAGATTTAAGTGGGATGATGAGTGTCAAAAAGCGTTTGAACTTTTAAAAGATAGCTTAACAGTGGTACCATTATTGACACATCCAGACTTGAATAAACAGCTAATATTATACACAGATGCTTCAGACAACGCAATAGGAGCATGTTTGGTTCAACCATATGAAGGAGAAGAATCTGGAATACCAGGGGTTAAAAATGAAAGACCAATCTATTTCTTGTCTCATAAACTCAGCAAGACTCAAAAGAAATGGCCGATTATTGAGAAAGAAGCATATGCTATACACTACGCTCTTCAAAAATTAAATTACTATTTACATAACGCCAATTTCATTATTAGAACTGACCACATGCCATTAAAGTCAATATTAGAAGCACCAATACAAAATAGGAAAATACAAACGTGGGCATTGAATTTACAAGGGTATAATGCTAGGGTTGAGTATGTGTCAGGGAAACATAATACGTGCGCCGATCTTTTGTCTAGAATCCCGTACCCACAGTCATCAGGAAACACGGAAGATGAAGTTGAACCAGAGGTAGACGATCGAAACTGGCAAGTAAATATATTAGATTCTGCCATAATAAATAGGGAAGAATTTGAGAGTTTACCATCGGAGCAAGAGTCGGAATCTAGAACAGAAGACCCACATTTAGAACAGTTTGATATGAAAACAGAACAAGAATTAGATCCAAAAGTAGTACAGATAAAAAAGAAATTGAAAGAAACAGGGGAAAATAGTTTTAAAAGAAAGTTTGTAGAGTTACAAGAAGACAATCAATTATATTATATCAGTGAAAAAGGTGAAGGAGTAAGAAAATATATTCCGAAACATTTAGAACAAGAAGTATTAAAGGCGTACCACGATAATAATGGTCATTTTGGACGAGATAAGTTAGTGAAGGCTATTAGCAGTAAATATTATTGGCCGAATTTATTCAAAAGCGTATATGAATATGTTGAAGCATGTGAAAAGTGTAGGTTAAGAAACATGAAGATAATTAAATGTCCTTTACAAGATACCGATATTCCTCAATTTCCAATGCAGAAAGTAAGTTTGGATATTTCAGGTCCTCATCCAAAAACATTATCGGGAAATGTATACCTACTACATATAGTTGATTCATATAGTCTTTGGCCAGAAGTGTATCCAATTCCAGACAAGAGTGCTGATTCAGTTATAAATATGCTTTTACAAGAATTTATACCAAGGTTTGGGTGTCCACAAATAATACTTACAGACAATGGGAAAGAGTTTGTAAATAAAAAGTTTGAGAAATTGGTAAAAGATTGGAATATAAAACACATTAGGACTTCATATTACAGACCAACTTCTAATGCTAAAAATGAGAGACAACACAGAACACTATACAATATTCTAGCGAAAAATGTAGAAGAACACGATATGGATTGGGATCTTTATTTGGGGATAGCATTAGCGGCGATACGTACACATGAAAATGAAGGAACAGGTTTCTCACCATTTTACTTAGTACATGGAAGAGAACCAATATTGCCAATTGATAATTTATTAAACCCTAGGAGAAAATATCTGGGGGAAGATTTTCAAGAAACAAGGTTGCAAGAAATGCATAAAGCACATATACGTTTAAGAAATAATATAATTAAAGCTAGAGAAAGACAGAAGAAATACGCAAATAAAAATGCACACTTACAAGAGTTTAACGTAGGGGATAGGGTATATTATAAAAAACATAGAAAAAACTCTAAGTTTGATGCTCATTGGGTCCCGGGATACTATATTTTAGAAAAAAAAGGTCCAGTGTCGTATACTATTAAGAATCAAATTTCAGGGCATGTTGCACGTTCACACGTAGAACACTTAAGGCGGGATAATGAGGAAAGGGATGCAGAGAATAATAATAATAATTATGGTTCTGAAGAAATATTGTCAGGTGGACAGATGGTCAGACAATCGGTATATCCAATACCTATAGAGAATGGAAAACAAGTAACAACAGCATCTACTACAGCTGAACAAGAAGAAACGGTACCAAAAACAGTCATGACAGAGGAAAATAACGTGTATGACGATTATATTAGTGAAGAGTCAGTCAGGGAAAATATTGAACCTCCATTTATGAATACAAGACAGGCAGTAAAAAGAAAGTTAGATAGACAGAAAGAAAAAGAAATTAAGAGGCAAAGGAAACTTAGAGCGAATTCTTCGAGTGAGGAAGAGATGCCACTATTTGAAAATTTGTTGAGACGGCAAGACAGGAAAATTAGATTGGATTTAGAAAGGAAGAGATTAGCGGTTGCTAGTAATGGATATACAGATGGGGAACAAGAGATGGATGAAAAGTCAGAAACTGATGAAGAAGCTGATATGAAAGAAGATAGCTCTCCTCGAGAGGATAGCGACATTGATGTAGATATTGCAATTATAGAAAAAAATTTGAGGTTATTAAAGAAATGGAGAAGTGATAGATGAATAGAGGGATACAAGGTTCTGCAGATGGCAGATAGAAGAAGAAGTTGGACACGATATTTTTGTGTTTACAAAGGTACTTGATGGAGTTTTTCTAAAGCGGAAAATTATTATTGGGTACTCAGAAAATGGTCTTGAAATTTATAATGTATGTGTACATTGATTAATGTGTGGGGATAATGGTGAGGGGATTGAAATGGTTTGCTCAATTGTTGGGACTTCAATTGTGTTTTATGAAATGTGAAAAATAAGTTAACTTAGATAGTTATTTTTACGATGTTTTGGATTGATTGAGTTACCTTAAGGGTGTTTAAAATGATTATTACTTTGAAGTTCAGTTAGAAGATGAATTAAAGTAGTGGTTAGTGAAGTGACTCTATATGTAGTAATGGAGGGGTATGTTGTTATTACATGTGGGGTATGCAATGTATATACAAGGTTTAAAATAGGAGCTGGGTTGAACAGCGTTTAATGGGAGAATATGGGGGGAAATGCCAGGTTGAGTTTTGGCATTTAAATAACTGCATACTGGAAGAAGAAGACTGTACTTAACAGTATAATAATAGTTAGGAAGTTTTTTGTTGTGGAAGGAATGGTAAATGGGAAATTGATGATCTGAATAATACAAAGGCTAGCAGTTTTGGATTAACATATTTTTTTTTGATAATAACAATTATTATTGACGGAAACTGAAGATAAATTTTGAAACTTTATTTTTTGATAAAGTTTTGAGAATGTATGGGAAGAGAAAGGTGATTACTTCTTACTTTCTTACTTTTTCCTTACTTTTATTAATTTCAGGTGCGCACCTACCCAAATCTAAACTAGCTATTTTTTTTTCTGTCTATCCTAGAATACTGAGAGTGTGAGAATGTGAATAAGGGGGAAATAAAGGATAAGGGGAATATCTTCAGTTTTGTCAATCATAATTTAGATGGACATATTAAAGTTAAAAGCGGTTCGCTTATGGAGACTTTTGTATTGTGGGGAATTTTATGGAGAGTTTTGTAGAAAGTTTTCTAGAGAACTTTATAACGAGTTTTGTAGAGAGTTTCGATATTATTGTCTCTAGCTAGCAATTGGCTATGAGGAGATAGGAGAATTGAGTTAGGAAATATATGGAATTGTTGTTATTGTAGAATGGAGATGTAAAGTTAACTAATTAAAAGTTGGGGTTGAGATTTTTTCAAGGAAAAATTCTCTTTGAAGAAGGGGAGGCATTGTAACAGTGAGGGAATTAGGTTAAGAGTAAAGAGTTAAGGAATGCTGCGCATTCCTTGACTAGGGGGAAAACCATAGTGAACGTGGGTGCACGAATGAAGAAGTGTATCTAGGTAAGCACACACGTCACTTGGGTGCTAGCGAGAAGAGATGTCAACATCAAGAAGGGAGTCTCCATCATGTGTGCAGAGATAGAACGAGTCGACTAATAAAGTTATCTTTCTAACAACGCGAAGACTTGTGTGCTGTACGATCACGTGCCTAACCTGTAATGTCACACTATTATAGTTACTTGAGTGCTTTTTCTAAGTTCTGTGTTCAATATCATTGTGCTTTAAGTGTTACTCTTCTGAGAAGTAGAAACTTATGGAAGGAGATCTTGTCTAGATATACTTTTAGGTGTCTTGGTAGATGCTTGTCATTTCTTTGTACACTATCCTAGTTGCCTTTTTGGTGTGTGCATTTGTTGTACAGATTATAGTCAACTGACTATTTATTTAATTCTTACAACAGCAGTAACTAAGTGGTGATTAAACCGGGCAGCTCAGCAAATATGGCTGGTCTGTGTGGTCACTTCAATTAGACTTGTTGTATATCTCATTTTGTAGCTATACAATATTAATACTCATTAATAATGCCTGATGCTATTATGTTGAGTATCATTAGATGTCTATCTTGAAGTACTATAATGTTTACGGATATGTTGGATGTATGTATGTGTAATTTCATATGCATATACGATGCTATGAATATGCTTCGTACATATTCTTTTTGTGTATATACGTCTCATTTCGTATACATACAAACTAACTAGTGCATTATGCTATGATGTTAAAGTATCATAATATGTCTAGTTTAATAAATATGTTTATGTGTATTGGATGTTTGATATATTGATTTGTCATATGCAAACCTACCAATATGAAGTGTTATGCTATTGTCTGCGCATTGGCACATTGGCCAATGATTGTGTTGGAAGCAGAGGTGTAATGGTACAGACATTACCCACAATTGGTAAAGGGTATATGGTGCTAAACTTTCTCAGTGTATTGTGGGCGTGCGTTCACGGTAATGCATGGGAACCTGGCACAGTTACTGGTCACGGCTTGTAAGCCCGGATGACCCGGCATTATTATAATACCATTACCAATCCTGTGAGCTGCTAAACCAACTTTGGACGGAGCGGCTGTACGACACAGAATTTCTGTATTAGCGACATGGACATGGGGCGGCAGAAATGTAATAATTACAGGCGTGTGAGACAATTGAAAAGCCCGTCCCAGACTAAAGACAGTAGGGAGAAGGAGGATGGTGAACACAGTAGAGCTGGAAGATAAATTTGGCCAGACTGGTCATTGTATATGTTTGTGTTATGATATGTTTTAATTAGGATTGCGCTGATGTAGAACTGATATAACACATTCTCGACTTTCTTTCAAACTCTCACAAGGAGCACCTATGTTATAGATCTCAAGAACGAGTTATGACTAGGTAGAGCCAGGACTGGCAGACGTCAGAATACCGGCAAGCTGTTTTCTTTTTTGAGTCTACTGGAGAGTGGGGATCTGGACCACAGTACCAGATAGATCAAGTAACAAGTAAAGTTACGTAATGTCATCAATATCAATATGTATATGATTTCATCATCCCCATATTGAAAACCATCAGATGTCTATGATTAGTAAATAAATGTTGTAGTATTGTAACTCATAGTTCTGTCATTATATTTTTTCCAATTGTGCATACGTGTTGTTGTGTACATTGGTGGGGGTTCACTTAGACACCAAGGAAGGGAGCAGTCAGGGAGAAAAACCTGTACTGAGATAGTCATCTATACTCATATATTTAGACTTAAACATCTATCTTAGCTAACCTTCTCTTTCCCATTCCTTGGCGAATATTCAGCACAGTTCATTTCATTTTGTAACGAGCCACTTGGAGCTGTATGTTGGATATTCAGGGCTTAATCTATAGTTCAGCCATATAGGTTTTGTCCCTAGTCAGTTTCTGACTATTTGGGGTTGCTCGCCAGTGAAAAATACTTTCATCTAGCCGGTGGGGCACCCCGACTTTACAATGTCATTTGGAAGAACAAAGAGAGTGTACTCATGAAGAGAAGAAATATTCTCCAGAAGTTTGGTTTTCTGGTGACAAAAATGCAATTATATGAACCAGTTTTCAACAGTTATAGAATATGGTCACATAAGGTAGCACACAAATCTGTACTAATGAATGCCTAAGTTTGATTCCCCAGAGTTATCTCCAGCCTGTCAGCTTGTACGTTTTTGCTTGACTTTGTTGGGTGGTTTGCAATTATTGCTTCTCTCAGCCATTACACGTTTCTTTAGTTTTTTTGTTTTTTTTTAAATAAAAATGTTTATTATTGTCCTTCTAACATTTTTAATCACATCATTTTAAATTAAGTATCAGCAACTGGTCTAGGATGGAAGGACAGCCAGCCAGTCAGCCAGCCAGCCAGCCAACCAGCCAGCCAGTCAGCCATATCTGATATGTGATGTGTGGTTTCTTCCCTTGTGTATTGGTGCATTATTTTCCAGCTAGTCAGTGCATTCATTATCTTTAACTCTGGCATGTCCAGGTGCTTGCAATCAGGTAAGTGATGTGAAGTGCAACTTCTGAATGCTATCAATTCAGAGCTGGGACTGGCATTGTAATTTTATGTAGAATGTTCATAGAATCTTTTTCTTCTGCTGCGTTCATCCAGAGTGTTTTTGCAGACGTAATTGTGGTGTGTCTGGTTAGGCACCCTTGGTCCGAAACCCTTAGGCCAACACATCTGACTTTAGCATGCATTTTTTTACCAGGTAGCATTCCTGGGGGACACTCACTGTTGTGGTGCCATCCACATCCCAGCTGGTCAAGTTGGAAAGGTCTAGGACTTCACGGTCAGCCCTCAGGAGAAGGCAGGGACAGTCCATGGCATTATCCACCATCCAGGGTGGCTTCCATAGTTGCAAAGCCGACACATAGCGCCCTGGTGCTGGGCTCACCGAGGGAATTGTCACGTCCTGCTCATGGCTGCTTTAATTCCTCACTTCTATTTATTGGGTCTTTCATGCGCCACAGGCCGCTCCTGCACAAACCAGGAACGGTCAGTCTGCAGACGACTTCCACACAGCGAGCTTTCGATTCGGAGGTGTACAGATGCTGTGCCCGGGAAACTAGATCGTTAGAGCTGTTTCAGCCGGAAAACGGAATAGCTGTTCCGGGCATGAAGGACATTTCACTCGGACGTTTTTGCATTGTGCCCGATTTATTTGCACCCGTAGGCCAGCACATCTGACTTCAGCGGACGCTTTTACGGGTTTGCCTTCTCGGAGTTTCGAGGGACGTTAGACTCTTACTGTTTTGGTGTTGCCCATATCTCAGCTGGTCAAGGTAGATCAGTCAAAAACATCACGGTCATCCCTCAAGTCAAGGCAGGGGCAGACCATATGCATTCCCCACTATCCATAATTGCAGAGCCGGCACATATTGCTCTGAGTCTGGGCTCACCCGATTGTGACGGAACGGCAATTCATTTGTGCCTCGTAGGGCGAGATTCCACTTTATTCGGCGTCATCAGGGACTTTCCTGGCTATAAATAGATCGGGGATAGCCCAGCAGGAATTTTCCATCTGGAAGGTTCGAGAAACACCTGGATTCGGATGACCAGGCTTGTTTAGCACAGCACCAACTTCACGTGTGGCTAGAACCTAGAATTCCAGTTGGGAAAATAGAGTTTCTCGTGGAGTTGCCACACTTCGTGAAGCACTTATTTCTCAGGCGCATTCGTACACACGAAAGAGAAATGCGGCTGGCACAGCTCATTCGCTTTCTATCTCTCGTGTGAGAAGGTACTGCTTTGGGTGGCAGTGAAACCATTTCTTCACCCTCAACCAAGTTGCAGCTGACTGTCGATATTTCACGGCCTGCTGGCTTAGACAGTAATTGAAGCTGACTGGACATCATTCACTGATTCAGGTACTAACTCTATTAATTAATTTAACATGGTAAATTGAGCATAAATTGCGATCGTTCATAGCTAATTAAATATGCAGGTGACTTGCATCGCTAATGAATTGACCGATCGATAAGCCAGTTGAGAATGAGGGCTGCGCACAGCTGTGTGTGTAATTGTGTTTACAAGCCATCATGAACCGCTGATGTTTGTCAGCTGCTTAGAATTGAGTCCGTTCAATCGGCAAATTGTGTTCAAATGTTATTGATTGATTATAGTTGGTAGTTGCATGTACTATGTTTACTGGATTGTAGTAGGGAACAGTAAACTGTTGCATAGAATGAACCTCAATTATATCAGTCAGTAATTACTTTAGCCGAGCACTGAAATTAGACAAAGTAAGTTGGTAGATGAAGAGTGAGTTAGTGAATCGCTGATGTGATAGGGAAATAGAGTACGTAGTGATTAACACTAAGAAGTGATGTAACTATTTTGTGTGTGAACTAAATAGTGAATTCATTCGAGGAACTGGGAATTCATAAGAAGGTAAGTTCTTCAGTGGTGCTAGAGAGATATACGATGTTGTTATCACGTATATACTATGTCATGGTGAGTACTACTTCTATGAATAATGTACCAACCGCCGAAGTGGTTCGACGCGAGATAACATGGCTTTGCCGTTGCGATGTACACATGCGTGCTTCATGCTATTTTTTCCTGTCCTGTTCTATTCATACTTGCGTGGGTACGTCAGTGCTGATGTGAGGAAAGTATGGAGGAACAAATGGAGGACGAATGAGATTTGGGGACGAATGGGATATGGGGACTGTGTGTGAGTTATTCTTGTATGAGACTGGTATAACCAGGCCAGCTATGAAGTTCGGCTACGGCCAAGGCTAATCCTTTTGGAAAGGCAGAACTGGAGAGAACCTTGAACATGCGGGGAGCATGTTTTCGTAAGAAAGACTTCTTGAATCTAGGGAAGAGTCTAACAAGAAGACTTTCGCTATAGAGTGGGCAGGAGGTCCCACTAGCAAAATGGAGACTGTAGATATGTTATATGGTCATGTATTGTAACTATATCCCAAGTGATGGTGCCTTGATCGTTGTTTGTTTATGATTAGATGTATAATGTAAAAAGGGGGGGGGGGTCCAGGGGCACCTTACCTTGATGTTTAGTTCCAGTTAACTCTTGAACAACTACAGAATGACTTTAGCGACAACCGTTATGTGAATAGGAATAGGTGAAACGTTAGATCAGACTCGCCATTCTTGATTCTCAATCTGTTTGACGGGCTGTTCTCTGAAAGGTCAGCTGACATTGGACTGAGCTTTATGCATTAATACTATCAACTTAGAGATGTTGCTCTACTTAGTTGTATAACTGGGTAGCAAGACTGAAGGTTGATTAGTCATGGAGTTGATGCACATGAGCCAATGTTTGGGCCGAATACTTTCACCGATCGCTCTTACTTTCAGGTGTTGCCTGTTAGAACCAGCCTATTACTAAGTTGCCAGAAACCACTACGTGATCCATGGCGAAGGGTCACGATACCTACCTACCACGCCTGACTGTGCTACATTATGCAAGAGGGAGAATCACCAGGCATGACTCATACTCACCATGTGATTCTAGAGCCCTGCAGCAGCACTAGTGGAACTAGATGGTTTGTTTTTCCATATTCGAACTGTGATTAAGACTATTTCAGAATAGAGTTCATCTACCTGAGCAATCTTGCCGGGGTATACTGAAGGTTGATTTATTAAGGAGTTATGATGGCAGGCTCACTCCAGAGAGACTTACCAAGGTGGGGTAGGCAGAGCTCTTGGAGCTCATCATTTCCAAATCAATATGTTTCCGCCTAAACGTCGGAGAGTCCAGGCAAAGATTGGCCCAAATCAAAGGGGCTGTAACTACGTTGGCACTAGTGTTCGGTCATGACTAGACCCACACCAGCTTGCGTATTTTCTTACTAGAACTCGTGATGGTAGACAGGTCAACTCATTCTTGCCCTGATGAACAATGTGTGCTGAATATGAAATAGTTCTTACTCAATCATTCGAACAACCGAGTCATAGAAATAGAGACAATGTGTTTTGTTACCAAGCTCAACCATGTTTCAAGATATGTGCTGGACTCCGAGTGAGTCTGAGCATGTGACTTTGTAGTGACTATTGAACTCATTTACAGGAACATTGGTGTTTTTCTTGTGACTGTGTTGACTTGTTGCAGTATTGATTCAGTGCCCAATCAGGGGTAAACCATTCTACTACGGGACCATTAGATTGGTCATGTGTTACGTCTAGGGACACCTAGAGATCAACTGGGGTCGCCTCAAGGAAGAGGGTCCTCATACCAGGCTGTACGTCGAGAACTGTGAAAGGAGGTCACAGCGACTCATTGGGACAGTGCAAACGAGAAGTTCATCCAGCAGTCTGTGGTCCGAAGAGGTAGTTCCTCTGACATCTGATCTTAGCTCTGGGGACGGAGTGGTCTCCAAAGGTTCCAGTCATCAGTCTGGAAGAGAGCCGGGTGAGTGTCGGACCGACTGGACGGAACATCTGCCTCAAACCTGCACGTCAGCCTATTGATGAATATCGTAGCATCTCTAACTCTGATTCTGTCTCTACCCTATCCTCTGCTATTGTAAATAGTTTATACTATCAGGGTGTTCATTTCCTATCTATTGTCTTTAGGGTAGAATAAACTTTGTTGATGTTGACTGATTCTTTGTACAGTGATTGAGTGTGGTCTCGGACGATGCCTCAGGGTTCATTGTCCCAAGGGAGAGGGTAGAGAGTGGGGGTCTAGAATCTGGAGGGGTTTGTAGACATATTTAAACCATTTGAGGTCAACCACAGAGAAAACAGTGTATCCACCTGTCCAACCCCTGGGGTTAGAATACACGGGAGTGCTAAGGGCCCCTTGGGCTTGGTTAACTCTCAATACCCAAGGCAAACCTGTCACACCGATGAATCGCCATATCATGCTCATGGCTGCTTTAATTCCTCACTTCCATATATTGGGCATTTCGTTAGCCACAGGACAGACCATGAACAGTCAGTCTGCGGATGACATCCACTAGGTAAACTTTCGCTTCGGACTTCCATGCAATGGATCCGCTAGCCAAGAGTTCCATTTCGTGTTAATGAGACGTTTTTCTGCCTTAGTCTGCAATCGATATCCACTCTGCAGTTTTTCAGTTCGGACTTCCACACAATGGACTCGCTAGCCAAGCGTTCAATTTTGTGTTTATGAGACGTTTTTCCACCTTTGTCTATGCTCACTCCATGATTATAGATACAGTCATTCATCATAACCAATACGTGCCACTGAGGTGCTTTTCCCACCTTTTTGTAACGCTCTCGAGGTAGGCTACATACAGCAAAGAGCGGGTAACGTTCAGGCTTTCTCTTCCGGGGATCCCTCAAATCCCCCAGCTGAGAGCCAAACAGTATCTGTACTAAGCATGTAGCGTGCTCAGCATCTCACCTCCATACTGAGGCAGGTGAGTATCGACCTGGCTCTCACATATGAGGGTTCATGGCTTAGAGGCGTTCAGCCACTTCCCTCAGCTGAGAGCCTTAAAGTATGTGTCCAGACCAAAAATGTGTGGCATTGTGCACCTGATTTAGACTTTGACTGCTATCCTCAGTCTACCTGCAGAGCAACAGGTTGTGTCTCTCTTAGTATGGTCCCTATCCCAAGGCATGTCCAACTTGTAGTTGTCCTTCCATCGGCATAGCACTTAGGACCATTGGGATATGCAAGCCCCCCAACCGCGGCAAGGTGGAGACACATCGACACATGGGGGGGGGGGGGGGGGTTTTACATAGAATCTGAGATAATTATAGTACGCATCACTCCTATTCTGTGCTCTGGAGGCAGCGATGATATCCATGATAAAGTTTGATGTAGTTGGATTGAACGCGAATGCGCTGCTATCCTCTTTTATTGTTCTCCACAACTTTTGTGCTGTGTAAGCCCATGATGACCTTGAACCACGCTCCATGGACCCAACTGTGAAGATGATGATGTCTTCTGGACATAAATGTTGTTCAATCAATTCCTTTATCTCAGTGTTGACTGATGCAAGCAAGTGTTATAGTGTATACTAGCACTTGTAGCTTTAAATAATTAATGTAGAGTATATTAGCACTTGGTCAATCACAGTTTTAAACAATTAATGTAGAGTATATTATTAGCACTTGGTCAATCACAGTTTTAAACAATTAATGTAGAGTAGATTAGCACTTGGTCAATCTCAGTTTTAAACTATTGATGTAGAGTATATTAGCACTTGGTCAATCACAGGATTAAACTATTAATGTAGAGTATATTAGCACATTGTGAATCTCAGTTTTAAGCTATTAATGTAGAGTATTGATTTATTTGTTTGTTTCGGGATTTAAGATTTTCTGATTGATTGATTGATTGATTTAGGAATCGACATCACAGCATTCAGGGCATTCCCATAAGCGCTCCGTCCCCATCCTTGGCAGCCAGCGAAGAGTTCTAACACCAATAGTACTAGTAGCAATCTGATTATATGTCCTCCTTGGCAGCCAGCGAAGAGTTCTAACACCAATAGTACTAGTAGCAATCTGATTATATGTCCGTCTTGCTCTTCCTCTGAGTGTTGAGCGTCGGCCAGATCCCCTCGTCACTCCTCGACGTCTCATTCTTGCCAGACCATGGTAATCCATTTGCTCCTCCGAGGCGTACACGTTCTCCCACAAGGCCGCAACCACGTCTGCCTTGTCATGTATCAATACTCTGCCAAGTTCTGCAGAGCCAGCCAATCTGTCTGCCTGTTCATTTCCCAGCACACTGGCATGCCCCAGAGAAAAGATCCAGATGATGCTTGTCACCCGTGACCTCCGAAGCAAAGCAAGCCACTCCACATGAAGCCAGCTCATCCTCACCCTCGTCAGCATGCTTTCTGAGTCAGTGTGTGTGTGTGTCATATTCTGCATCCAGCGGAGAGCCGCAGTGACTGCCTCCACCTCCATTCTTAAGCTAGATGTTGTGGTATCATATGCCAGGCTCTCCTGCACCAAACGTCGACCATTAGCTTTGGCTATGAACCCCCAGCCACTTCTCTCACCTCTTGACACCGAACTATCTGTGTAGATAATCACATCACCCGAGTGAGCATTGTCCTGAATTAGTTGCTGGATTCCCACTTCTGGATTTAAGATTTAAAGATTGAGCACAACCCATTTGGGCCACATCAACTGACGGATGTCAGTCGCGGCAATCGGGCAAATTTTGAGCTACAGCCTACAATGGGTGACGTGATATTCTAGTATGATAATTTGGTTACGTCTAGCATGTGCCGTGTGGTCTAGTGGTTACACACCCGCGTCGCGCGACAGTGATCCCGTGGTTTGTTTCCGGGTCCGGTCAAGGATATGCACTACTGATGAGCTCAAACAAGAGCAAAACTCGAGTCTAGTGCTTCCAAATTGATGTAGACAAGGCCTTAGGTTCGTACCGGAATATGATCGGCGTTGCCAGTTGTGGGTTATGCTCAATCTTTAAATGTAGAGTATATTAGCACTTGCTCAATCACAGCTTTAAGCTATTAATGTAGGTTATATTAGCACTTGGTCAATCACAGCTTTAAACTGTTATTGTAGAGTATATTAGCCCATAGTGAATCTCAGTTTAAACTATTAATGTAGAGTATATTAGCCCTCAGTGAATCTCAGTTGTAAACTATTATTGTAGAGTATATTAGCACTTGGTCAATCACAGCATTAAACTATTAATGTAGAATATATATTAGCACTTGGTCCATCTCAGTTTAAACTATTAATGTAGAGTATATTAGCCCTTAGTGAATCTCAGTTGTAAACTATTATTGTAGAGTATATTAGCACTTGGTCAATCACAGCATTAAACTATTAATGTAGACTATATATTAGCACTTGAATGAATGAAGACATGTCACTTATTATGTGGTTTGAAAATTAGAAGATTGTGTGGTAGAATGAGCATAATGTGGATGTCAAAGAAACCTCACCTGCAGAGCTTCATAGAACATCTGATATTCAGGCTTCGAGAGTAAAAGATCACTCAATGATGGCTCCTGGTCATCAGGTATAAATGGCTCCAACACCTGTAAACATTTAGACATTTTTGTGTATGCGTGTGTGTCTTAGTTCAGTATTTATGTGGGGAAAATACAAGTTTGGCCTCGTTCAACCTGCTTCTTCAGCATAGGTTATAAATGAGATCCATTTTGTGTAAATTTTGATTATAACTCTGGCTCTGTGGTGAAGGGGTTACAAACGCAATTCGTAATCCCACATTTGAAACACAGCTGCCAGAGATTTGGAAGCAGATCACAGTGTTTGTTTCCCATACAAAGATATGAGTGCCGGCCACTCAGAAAGCAATGGTGAACTACTGAACATAAATTTGTCAAGAAAGCACGAACAGCAAAGAAATGCTGGGGTTGGCTGCAACATCCTGTAAAGGATATGCAACTAACTTAACTCCTTTCTTTGCTCTCTTTCGAGTTAGTCCTAAGCAGGACTGGTTATATTTTTCCCATTGTGTTCATTGGCTATGGCTGGTTCTTTTGGGGCTCACGCTGACCAGCATTTTCTTTATTTATATATTGAGCACAACCTACTACTGGCAACGCTGATCGTATTCTGGTATGAACCTAAGATTTATCCACATCAATGTCGAAGCACTATACTCAAGTTTCGCTCTCGTTTGAGCTCGTCCGTAGTGCACATCCTTGACCGGAATACCAGAATGGTATACCATATTCATATTAGAATACGATCAGCGTTGCCAGTAGTAGGTTGTGCTCAATATTTAAATCTCAAATCCCGAAACAATAAAATAAATCAATTCTCTTTATTGCGTTGAGTTGGTCTTGACGAGGACGGGTCCTAAGAAGGCGGGTCCTAAGAAGGACCAGCCCAATTCAGTAGCCTCCCAGTTGTTCATTGCTTTCTCCCAACACACCGGTCCGGTCTCATCCAGGCCTCACAAGCACTGAACTCATTTAGTCCTCACAAAGACTGCACTCATCTAGTCCTCACAAGGGCTGAACTCATTTAATCCTCAAAAGTACCCAACTCATTAAGTCTTCATAAGGAATGGTTTTGTCCTCATAATATATTTATATTTATATACTCCATAAATTAGGAAGAACTTAGAAGCAACAGAGATGTGGTTGTTAAGACGAATGTTGCGAATTCCTTGGACTGTCAGAGTAACTAACAACGATTCCTGAAAGAGGCTAATGAAACTAGAACACTATATACAACAATAAGAAAGAGACAAACAGCTTTCTTTGGTCATGAGATGAGAAGAGAGGCATTGGAGAGCATCGTGACAACTGGAAAGATCGAGGGGAAGAGAGGCAGAGGCAGACCAAGAGAAATGATGCTGGAGAGATTGAGACGGTGGTATGGAGGAATATCATCAGCAGAGTTGATCCAGAACACCAAAGACCGAGATCTGTGGAGAGCCATGAATGCTTACGGCAGCCGGCACGGCACTTGATGTTGATGATGATACTCTACCAGGTGGCAGGATAGGGATCCAACACATCATCTGATGTTTCACATGGTCAGTGTGTGACCTATCTGCAATCATGCCCCCCCCCCCCCCACCCCTTTGTCTTTATTTCATTTCTGATCTTTGCCCTCCATGCAACACAGTCAGCAGTGGCTTGCTCCTAATGTGCAATATTAATGCCTGTATCAATCATGTCCCACTTACACACATCTTTGTACTGTAAGAGTTGACAACACTGAGATATTTTACCCATCTGTAATTCATCAAATATGATGTCCCTAGGTATTTTACCATCTTCCATCCTCCTAATGTGTCCTATAAAGACTCAGCATGGAACAAACCATAACACAGCCTGAAATTTCCAATACTTCAGTATTTGAGATTTGTCTTGCCACTTAATACCAAGTATTCTTTGCTAGGCAGCAAAAGTGGATGATGATGATGATTCTTCGCAGACACCACATATGAAAGCTGTTTAAATATTTCTCTTGGTGTAAGTTGACCAGGTTTCACTGCCATAAAGAAGAGAACTCAGGACACAGGCTCGATAGACCATGGAGTTTATTTTGGCAGTAAGTTTCCTGTTCTCCCAGACTCGTTTTGTTAACCTGTTCATTGTTCTTACTGCCTTACCAATCCTGATGATGATTTCCTGATCTAGGAATAATTTATTGTTTATCTCTGATATAATTGTGAAAACTATGCAAATAATTAGCTCTTAATCTATAATAGTAAATTAGTTCTTCCAGATAAAATCTTCCACTAAATTCCTATGTCCCTGAAGAGATGAACCAATTATTCACATGAAATAAGGCTACCTACCTCGTTTATGATATGAAAATAGCCATTAGTAGCAGGAATATTTGCTTCTTCAATTTCAGCAAACTGTGACTGGTTTACAAAAATATGAAGAGACTGCAGAGGAAAGTAACACATTATATTTTGAATTATGAATAATGGATCAGATCTGTTGTACAATTAATAATGATTCTATAAATCTTTTGATGTTATACTGTGAATTCTGAATACTGGATGAGATCCTCTTTACTTAGACAATGGTGATGGTTCCCGACCAGTACTGTCACCATAAAAGAAGGAAAGCAATGGCAAACTACCTTCTTTACAGATACGTAGTGTTGTTTGTGACTGTATATGGCCCAATGTGAATAAAGTTGTGTAACAAGGGTCATTTACTTACTTAATTAAATTGGCTATTGATCAACAGAATACTTTAAATCCAGCACAAAGAATTACTGCACATTTATTATGAAACAGATTCTAGGACAATCTTGATAGAAAACTATTGTCTCAGAGAGGGAGGGAGGGAGGGTGGGAGGGAGGGTGGGTGGGTGGGTGGGTGGGTGGGTGGGTGTGTGTGTGTGTGTGTGGTTTTTTTTTTTTCTTTCTCATTTTGAACTCAAGCGTAGTCCATAAATGCACTACTATTTCTAGTACACTGGACTGATTTTTGTGTGTGGATTAGCTTTCCATATTCCCAAGTCCCTTACCAACAGATGAACCCACTCTGACTTCTAAGATACTAGTAATTTATGTCCCCAAGTCAAGGACAAGAAGTCAACATTTAAGTCCAATTCACTCAACATCAGCACACCGGATGTTTAAAAACAGGCTCTCTTATCCATTTGGCCATTCTGACCTTCATATTTCTATATAAACCGAAACAAACAGACACAACCTGTACTCTTATTTTTATACTGTGACTAGTTAGGCACCATACAGTTAAAAAAAAACACATCTCATCAATGAGTTATCCTCTTTAAAGTATATGAGTTTCATTTTCATGTTTGGTTCTAGCTGATCCACCACTCACTCCTTCTGTTGATTGCTTGCAACACATGAGCAGTTGCTTTATTTATATTATGTTGAGGCTGTTTGAATCATATTTACTCCAAATTTTGTGAAACACGTTTCTTGATTTAAATAAATTAATGTTGGTTTATCAACTCCAGACTCTACAGGCCTTAGCTTTACCTTAAGCACATAACACATATATACATGATAATAGCAAATAATTATACTGTCAACAACTCAATTGTAACAGGCATACAAGGATCCCCTACTTTTGCACCACACGAAAATTACAACTCGTACAGTGTGCAAAAGGATACCTTTTATTTGGAGCGAATAGTACATGAGCTCCACGAGCGGAATACCACATCGGTATTAAACATCATAGTATGTGATGAAGATGTAATGAGGAGATGATGTTGATGATAATAACTACTGAAGCTAAGCTTAAGTCCTAACTATTGATACTGTCCTTCTTAACCACAAAGTTAAGCGAGACAAACCGGTTTCAAGATGGCGACGGACGGTCGTGTTGTTTTGTGTTCGTTAACTTTTTCGCGTAGGGGATGGATTTATTCATCTCTTGCCTGTAATTGGTGTGCCAGGATGTAAAACCAGGAGTTTCTACTCAAGATCTGCGCGGGTGCTACGGAGTTCGTGCATCGAGCGAAGCCATCCTTGAGTGAATTTTCAGCAGCGTGTGTGGTTTTCTCAGTCTGTGTTTACGTTTTTTCAACATGGCGGAACAACGTGTGTTCTTCGAGCGGTCACCAGTCAACATACCGAAGCGGCGTGGTAGCCGGGCAGGGAGAAAGAAGCAAGGTAAGCATGGTGGTTTGAGGCGTTTTAGACTCAAGTGTCACCGTCTAGGACTCAGGAATATCCGTATTCTATATTGGAACTGTGCCAGTGTAAAACAACGGGGCTCTATTTTAGAAACCCTAGTTTACAGGAACGACATTGTAGCACTCCAGGAGACGAGACTGGGCGATCAGCTACTCCAAATTGCCGGCTTCAAATATTTCTACAACAGACGACATCTGGGAATGGCGATTCTCGTTCGCGACAGCATGGTGGCGTCAGAGCTAGACATGTCCAGTTGGGACAGTGACGATATACAAATACAGGTGTTGAGAGTTCATTCCAGTATACCATTCGTGTTGGTTAATGTTTATGCCCGAAATGCCAGTGTGGACGCCCAGAAGTGGCAGTGCTTAAGTTGCATATTAGGCCACGAGAGAAATGTTATTTTCTGTGGTGACTTCAACGCTAAAGGCAGATCATGGGGAAACACTTCCTCCAATACACAGGGGGAGGAGCTCGAGACTGCACTGGAAACCATCGACCTGTTTTGTATCAACAGTGGCTGTGTCACCAGGACAGCAAGCTGTCCGGGCGATGAGGACAGTGCTATTGATCTGGCACTATTTTCACCTTCACTCACTACAGTGTGTAAATGGGGTGTCCTAGGACACCATGGCAGCGACCACCACCCTTGCAGCATACTGGTGGAGAAAGGCAGAACCAGGCAGCACAAGCTACAGGTAAAGACGTTCCAGTATGACAGTACAGAGCAAGATGTGGTGAGTAAAATAAGACGTGACAAGCGCAGAACGTTTCAGGGCAGGAAAAAAAGCTGGGAGCAGCCACCATGGTGGAGTTTCGAGGTGGAGAAGGCTTGGGTGGATAAGCATAGTGCTGTAAGGAGATGGCAAAATGCCAAGAAGAACAGAGCTGGTCATCCTAGTCCCTGCTTGCACTTAGAAAGAGAGATGCACACAAAAGTAAGCTATTTAAAAAAACTGGTCATGGTTGTTAAAAGCGAAAAATGGGCAGAGGTGTGTCAAAGAGTAAGCACAGACAAGTCACTGAAATTGTTCTGGTGACTACATAAAAGCATGAGTGGTGTAGTCAAGAATAAGAGCATTTCTGACTTCCAAGGTGCTGACCTCATCTGGCAGAGGACTGACGAGGACAAGGGCAAAGCCCTCTTTGAACGCTACCTTGAGCAGAGCAACCAGACAGACATGGGAGGTCGAAATCTGGCCAAGGAGGTCACCTCAGACAGATGCAAGGCCCAGAACACTTCGGATGAAGACACAGTGACAGTGAAAGAAATCAAGGCTGTGCTTCGACGATCAAAAAACAGTGCTCCAGGTCCTGATGGCATAAGATACGACGACATAAATAGGTGTACCGACAATGAGCTAGAGAAACTAGCAGACATGTACAACAACAGTATAGGGAGTGCTAGCATCAAGGAGGAATGGTTACACAGCTATCTGATTCCCTTGCCGAAGCCTGACAAAGACCAAAAAAAAATTCAGGGATATCGAATTATAACCATGCAGAATACAATAGGCAAGCTGCTGGAGAAGGTAATTGCCAGGAAAATATCAAGCCAACTAGAGAGGCAAGGTGTTTTCCCACCTACCCTGGGTGGGTACCGTCCAAAAAGAGAAACCTGGACCAATGCAGCAGTCTTTGCCCAGGATGTCTATGAAGGTTTCCACTCAGGCACTGAAACCGTTGCTGCAGCGATTGATCTTGAGGACGCATACAACAGAGTACCACTGGATTTTTTAATGTTTCAGCTTCTCGAACTAAACGTAAGTCCATTCCTCCTTAGTTGGATCGCTGCAGCCCTCTTCCAACGGAAAGTAGTTTTTAGATGTGGCAGTTGGACTTCGGAACCAACAACAATATATCCTGACCTACCAAAGGGATCACCATTATCTCCGGTACTGTTCAACGCCTACACAGTGAGAATCACCAGTGAGCAGATCACTGGACCTGGCAGGACATTGTCATATGCCGATGATATTTTAGTGTATCGTCAGGGTAAGGATAGAGAGGAGGTTGCTGTGGAACTACAAACCGAACTCAATCGCATAAGTACTTGGTGTGATGAAGCTGGGGCAATGGTCAACCCAACAAAGGCAACAGTGACTTGGTTCTCGTTGAATAATCATATTGTCAACACTCCAACACCAACTGTAATGCTGTGTTCAGAGACGGTGGAAAGAACGCAGGCAATGAATTACCTGGGGATACGGTTTGATCGAAGCCTTGCTTATAATGTGCACATAGACCAGGTGATAACAAAGGCCAAGCGGGGTTTGGCAGCGATGCGGGTGATGACGGCAGCAAACTGTGAGCAGCGCCATCTATGTCTTCTGTACGAGGGGCTGGTCATGTCTGTTTTGGAGTATGCAATGGCAATCCTGACTCTCAGCCATAAGCAGATAGAAAGGATGGAAAGGATACAGAATGAAGCTATGCGCATTATTCTTGGATGTACAAGAGATACAGCATGCAGGGCGATGCGCTACCTTCTTGATTTTCCAACCATTGAAGAGAGAATACAAGGTTGCAGGGCACGCGCCTACCTCAGAATTAACGCAAACACACAACATCCACTGCATAGTGAAATTAGGAAGGTGAAGGGCAGCAGGTTAAAAAGAGGACGGTCGTGGATGGGTCAAGCCGAAGACATTCTTCAACAGGTGTGTTCACTTGAGGACTTAGAACCTGGCGAGGAGTGGGTGCAAGTGCCAACAGACTTCTGCACATCCTTTTCAGTTTGCATCCAACTAGATAGAAAATGCAGACAAGAAAATCTGGCTGCTGTTGAGGCTGAAGTACAAGCGTTGATTTTCGAGAATTCGCTAGACGGTGACGCGGTCATCTACACAGATGGGTCGGTCGTCCGACATGTGAGAAGCTCATGGGCCTATACAGCTCGGGCTGGAGGGAGAATTGTGAAGGAGGACTCTGGTGCTTTCACTGAAACCACAAGTAGCCTGACCATGGAAGTCATGGCAGTAAGTAAAGCAATAACATGGCTCGAGACACAGACATTCACTAGGGCTTGTTTCCTTAGCGACTCAATGAACATGATCAAGAGGATAGAGGAGGGGTCAATCCGAAGAGAATGGTTGCTGCCTCTGGAGCGGTCTCGGCTGGCAAAGATTAGTTTCATCTTCGTGCCAGGGCATGCGGGAGTACAAGGAAATGAGCGGGCTGACAAGCTCGCAGGTGAGGCTACTGTGGAGGGCGGACGCGCCATGGATCAGGCCGACATTCTGAATGCTCTACGAGAAGTAAGACTTTTGCGAGAACCAAGTGATGACTGTGAATCTACAACAATGGCCAGACTGCGAGAGCAGCAAATTAAAAGAGGGGTGGCCAAACAAGAACACTACGCAGGAAGCCAAAGAAGATTGATAAACCAACACAGAACTGGCGACGTTAGCCGCTACACGTTGCGGGATTTGCTGAGGAGGGGATCCGAGCACTTATGGACTGAATGGTTCGATGTGCAATGAGGATGATCTGTCGACTAACTAACTAACTAACTTAACCACAAAGTATTCACAGCGGATATACAGTCCGTCGCCTACGCCGTCGAGTCCAAGTCTGATCTCTCTCCCTGTGGCGTGTTCAGCCACGAGCAATTGGCTCTCCGTGCATCCGCTAGTTTTGCGTGCTTGGAGTTCCAGCACTCTGGTCACTTGGTTAGAGTAACCAGTGTTACATGGTCACTTCTCGTGATGCGGGTTTCCCAGTCTCTTGGGTAACCCCAGCTCACGTATACTTGTTAACCTCCTCGTTGACACGAGTGTGTCCCGTTCAAGAACTATTTATAGTGTTTGTGTCCCTTCTGTCTGGTTTCCTATATCGCTATGTTACTTTCCTCTTGTCTGGCTCTGTTTAGCTCTTAGCTTTTATGTAGCTCTTTGACATATACCAATGGAAACTTGTCTGGCATCCCAAAGAAGAAGAAAGAGAAGGGGGAGAATAAAGTGAAAGGAGAAGAGGAAGTGCAACAACTTTGTGCTTACAATTAAAGAAGCTAGAGTAAGACAAAGAATCAAGTGGATAGATTCTATCAGAGGCTTGTAAACCAAACCAAGCACAGTTGTGGCGACACATTTGGCCAAGGATTGAAAACTTCACAAACCCCTTACAGTGTCTGGCTGGCAGGGTCTCAACTTGCCAGATGCTGAGTGGGCTATCTGGGCCCCTCATAAAGTGGACCTCCTTAAACATTAGACAATGTGTTAAATTGTTAATGACGTTTTAGTAGTTTTGTATCCTGGCAACCTATATTTCCAGAGTCAGTCTGCCACAGCTTAAGAGCAAATGTCTACCATAATTTGAAATGTACATGAAGACAGACAGACAGACAGACAGACAGACAGACAGACAGACAGACAGACAGGCAGACAGACAGACAGACAGACAGGCAGGCAGGCAGGCAGGCAGACAGACAGACAGACAGACAGTAGTGCCATGCATGACAACTGTGAACCCAGCATCATTGGTAATAGTCTAGTTGCTACCAGACTTCTTTCTTTCTGATCTGCCAGGTTTTGAGCAGCTGACCTTAAGGTCACTTTGAGGTCAGTAAGGCACTAGAGAATCATACAAAGGAAGGTAACTATTTCTTTAAGTTATCTACACTTGGCAGCCAAATTTCACTCTTCTGAAGGTGAAGGTCCTCTGTAGCTGTTCCAGAGATTGATAAAGTGAGATAGTAACTGCTGGAGATAGTCATAGCAGCTTTGCCTGATGTTTGAAATTACAGCACCAGAAGTGTTTGCTTCATAAGAGTTAGAACAATTCAAAACTTTGTATTCCCATAGTGAACTTAATCATAGATGTCACAAACAGTATGTTGCTCAATTTATTGCCTGGTATATTTCGCTGCATCTCGTCAGGTGCATACTGCAGAGATATACATCATATGAAGTGAATAAATGAATAATACTTAAGAATTAAAAATAAATTCAAAAATATAGTCATAGCGTAAACAAAGGAAAATCATTTTGAGTGCTGTATTTGACGAACAATAAACAATTGCTCAAATATAGTTAGGCATTAGCAATCAGGCAGTTGCAGTCAGTTTTGTGTAAATAGAAAGAATCTGGTTTAAATTTGAAATGACTGCGGGGATAATAGATGGTCCACATTGGAACAATGGGGATAATAGATGGTCCACATTGGAACAATACCTGTGACTATGTATGTTAATTGATTCAGCTTAAATATTATTCATTTACTTACTTTATATGCTATATAACCTGGCAAGCTGCAATGGAATATGCCAGGCAATAAATCGAGCAACATATTGTTTGTGGCTTCTGTGTTTTAGTTACAACACTGTCTGCCGATGTATACATGTTGGTAAATGATTTAATTAAATGTCTACTGAATTTGAAAATCACGAAAACTTCAGCGCAGTCAATCTGGCACATGTTGCTCAAGATTATAACCTTCAGTTCCTTCCACAATCACTCAATCACGTGCCATCTCCACAATGAAGGTTGGCTGCAATGGATCTCCAACACTGTCTGTCTCCCACCTTGATTGTACATTCTGTCAGACTGTTGTTTGTTCATCTCATGATGTTATCTTCCCACTTGTATCATTGTCTACCTCTTGCTTGCTCACCTTCAACCTTACTGTTTATTATGGTTTTTATGAGAGTGTTATGTCTTTAACGTGGTGAAATATTTCTCTTGCCTCTTATTTATTCCAACAACTCTCTTTTCATTCCCAATTTTTCTAGAACCTCTGTATTTGATTGTTTTTGTTTCCATAAAATACGACATATCCTTCTGTATATTCACATCTACAGGGCCTCTATTTTGACTTTCTAATTGCGTATTCATTATCCAGGCTTCCCAGCCACATAGGGGTGTTGAATATTTATAAGATTTGCCAATTCTCATTTGTAATGAGAACAATGTGCGTTTGTAGAAGGAAATGTATAGTTTCTTCCTACACTACGATAAATAGATACACAGACTCTGGCCTGCCCCATTCAAAACTGCAATACGTTAACAAAACAATTCATGATATAACCTTCTGACCTGATTTGTGTTCACAATGCGCAATGAGTATCCATCGTAGAGGGTTGGGTATCTTCTCATCACACCATCCAATGCCATCATGTCATCGGTGGTATAGCCATTGTAGATGGTGTGAAATCTATCAGACGAACATGCAATATGATGCTCAGGTTTATAATATTCCATCTTCTTGATTTATTATTTGGCTTTATAAAAGTTAATTACTTTGGTTCATCATGACTGTTTTCTACTTGAAATATCTCCATAGTAGTCACAGCATGTCTGTCTACTGTGCGCCTGGATCAAGCAAGTTTACACAGACAAGTGTCATTAATATCATCCTCATTAATCATCCATCATGTCTTCCCTACATTATTCCTCTCTGTCTCTAATTCTCATCTCTGTGTGCTTTTAGATCCCCCTCTTTATCTTTTGTCCTGCTGGTTCCAGAGACAGAACTTGCTAGTTTTTACTGTTAACTGGTTTCCTCAGTCTGTCTAATATTCAGTACCTGTAGCTTTTCACTACTCCTTGTTATTTTGTTCTCTCATAAACTTCACAATACATGGTACTGGGGACACACCTCCTGACTTATAGTTAGTCAGTCGACAGATCATCCTCATTGCACATCAAACCATTCAGTCCATAAGTGCTCGGATCCCCTCCTCAGCAAATCCTGCCGTGTGTAGCGACTAACAACACCAGTTCTGTGTTGGTTTATCAATCTTCTTTGGCTATCAATCTTCTTTGGCTTCCTGTGTAGTGTAGGTAGGCACATAATCTGCAAATTGGTATTCTGTCTTCAATGGTTGGAAAATCAAGAAGGTAGTGCATCGCCCTGCATGCTGTATCTCTTGTACATCCAAGAATAATGTGCATAGCTTCGTTCTGTATCCTTTCCATCCTTTCCATCTGCCCCACATTGTGTATGGCTGTACACAGCTCAGAATTCTGAGGTAAGTAGGAACATTTTATCAAATTTTTATTCTCTCTTCATTGCTTTCATTTTTTCACCTTTTTATTCTCATTCTGCCGTCACGTCTTAATGTAGTCACAGGAGATCTCCGTGACTATATGTCATGTTTTATGTATGTGTTTGTTTGCTGATGAAGGTTAATCGCCACAACGTCCTGTATGTGTCGTAATTCTGTTATGTAAAGCTGCACTACTTTGTGTCATTTTATATTGTTTAGCACCATATGTTGTTTGTCCATCAAGAATGATGATGACCATTCATTTCATCCAGTGGAGTTAAAAGTATGGAGCTGTGAGTCCTAAGATGGCTGATAAAGCCTATTTTGGCTCGAAATGTTCTTTACAATGTGGACAAAGAGTGCCTGACATTCCAGGAGGAGGATCTCCTGCAGTGGTTTTTCTGTCCAACCTTTTCTTAACAGCTCTTGCAGTCCTGGTTGCTTCACAAGTAACTGACCCCTTATGTAATGATGCACGCCACGAATTACGGTCTTTAGCAGCAGTCTCCCAGGTGTCAAGATGAATTCCAAAAGCTTTCAGTGAGATTTTCAGAGTGTCTTTAAAGCATTTCCTCTGGCCGCCTTGGGAGCGTTTACCACAACGCAGCTCGCTGTAAAAAATTCGTTTAGGGAGCCTGTGATCTGGTATGCGAGTTAAGTGACCATCCCAGCGAATCTGATTCTTCATTAGTAGAGTGTGGATACTGGGCATGGACGCGCTTTCTAAAACTTTAGTGTCAGGGATCTTGTCTTGCCATTTAATCTTCAATAGCTTCTTAAGGCAGACTGTGTGGAAGTGGTTTAATTTCCTAGCATGTCGCTGATAAACAGTCCATGTTTCACAAGCATATAGCAGTGTGGATAATACAACTGCTTTATAGACTTTCAGCTTTGTTTGCAGGCTTATTCTATTTCTGTCTCATACATTCTTGTACAGTGAGATTTTCAGCACCATATAAACAATACACAACACCTCATGGCATGAAACAGGTCCTTTACTTAACATTCAGGAACCCACAGAATGGAAGCCACAAACATGTTGTGTGATTTATTGCAATGAAATGTGGCAAACTATGCCAGGCAATAAATAACACAAAATATTGTTTGTGGCTTCTGTGATTAACCTAACTTTAAAAAGAAACCATTGTATTGAATCTCTGAGACAGACATGACTGAGCAAGGGCATATAACAGTGTTCTGAGTGCAGAGGTGATAGGTGTAATCAATCAACCAACCACCTTCATCTGCTATCATCCCTATCACCAAGTGCCTTGCTGACTGGCATGGGTGATCATGCTTCTTCTTGTAATCTCCAATGGCATGTATCAATTTGTGTGTTGACTCTTTTCCTTGCTATGACACAAGACTGTCCAGAAATTTCTCTCACTATCATCCTCTATCTCTCTTTCCAAAAATCTTTCTAGTTGTTACATGTTCCAGTTTGTGTCTCCTCATGATGTGGCCAAAAACTTATGACTGCCTATTTCTAATTTTTGTGATAAGTTGTCTTTGAGACTTAGCCTCCCTCAATATTTCCTGATTGTAATTGTGGATGTCCAAGTAATGTTCAGCATTATTCTAAACAACCACATCTTTAAAGTTCCATGGATTGTTACCAATTGTCTAGGATTTGCAGCTGTATGCTAAAACTGATTCTATGTAACATGCAAGAATTCTTTTTCTAGCTTCCACCTGCCATAGCCAACCAATTTTAACCTTCTGATGTACGCACTGATAACAATCATCAACAATTCTAAGTTAGCACACAGATCAATACTGCCATTTATTCATTCATATTTCCTTGCTCACTTGTAGCATAAACAACATCACAAACCAGAGAATAACATTCACAGGTATTCATTAGCACTCATAGAAGTAAAACAAAAGAAGTAGAGATGAGAAGACACGTAGACAATATAAAAGTGAAAATTTGGGACAATGGGATTAAAAACTGCTGTCTCCAAATGACAAGAGTGCCTCACTGAAGGAACAAATGTACTTCAAATGCCAACAACAGCTTTCAGTTTCATATCATCTATGCATCCTTTTGATCTTTACTTCTTTCCTGTAATTCTATGAGTGGTGATCTAGACCTGTGAATGTATTCTTCATGTTTTTTTCAATGATCTTAAAAGTTCTCCAGCAAGAGATATTTCTGTGTATCACAAACCTACTTTAGGAATGTCAGAACGTGTTCTTCATGGTATAACTCGTCAAGTCTGTTTTGTTCGCCAGCTGCTTGGAAAAATGCATCCAAGGCATGTTCACTTGGGGCAAAAAATGTATATGTTGTATTCACCGTGTCTTGTAACAAGTTGGAAAGATTAACATTCTGGGGAAAAGAACAATAAAATATGGCTAACAGTGTCGTTTGTATTGTATTGTATTGTATTGTATTGTATTGTATTGTATTGTATTGTATTGAATTGTATTGTATTGTATTGTAGTGTAGTGTATTGTATTGTATATATTATTGTGTGTCAGGTCTTAGTCAGATATGACTGAACTACCATATAACAGTTTTTTGTTAGCGCCGAACGTTGGGCAGCGCTTACCAAACCCGACACCCCACATTGTGCCAATGGCTTCGGGCGGAAGAGCGCAATTGGGAGGGTACAAGCCTTACCCTGGTGCGAGGAAATGCACGCTAAAGACAAAATGTCATGGCAGGGCAGACCAGGCCCTAAGCCTTGGTTGGCGGCTGGTCTAGGATCGAAGCTCCGACAGGCGGACAGTTAGAGCATTACTTTGCTGATCCAGCAGCTTCTGCAGCTTGTCTTGTTCCAGATGTAGGGGTGTTACCTTTCCTCTGGAGTGAACTAGGCAGGCCGAGAGAGGGATCATGCTGCATGGGCAACACATGATCTCTATATTTTAGCCCAGGCTTTGTGCTTTGGAGAGGCAATAACTCCATCCCTGGTCTTAACCGGTCTCGGAATCAAAGCGAGAGGCAACTGTTACGGGTTATAAGTCCCTGTCAATTGGCGTAGACATGGGGCGCCACGCGTTGCCTCTGACGGTGGGAGATACCTACAGGTGTCACTGATCAGCTACCTCCCGCCTCAAGCTGAGCAGCCCCCGGCCAATTGGGTGCTGATCCGCCACAGCCTGCCTGCTTCAATGGGTGCTTGGGGCTAGGACAAAATCTGAATCGCAGGCTGTAAAACCAATGCACCAGGTACAAATAAAAATAGAAACCTCAAGCTACGGTTTGCAACCTGGAACGTGAGAATCATGTGTCCAGGATTTTCCAGTGACTTGACCAATATTGATGATGTGAGAAAAACGGCTGTGATTGATGCCGAACTCAATTGTCTTAACATTGATATTGCTGGCCTGCAGGAAACTCGCCTCGCTGAGGAAGGGTCACTCATGGAAAATAATTACACCTGTTTTTGGAAGGGTAGAGGGCAGGCAGAAAAAAGGCAACACTGTGTGGGCTTTGCAGTGAAGAATTCGCTACTGGGAATGATTGAAATTCCAGCAGGAGGAAATGAAAGACTATTATCCCTGCGCTTGGCAACCTCTTGTGAGTTTGCCACCATTATTACTGCATATGCACCGACACTCAATTCCTCTGATGATGTGAAGGATTCGTTCTATGAGGAGTTAGACTCCGTGATCAAGGCAGTTCCAAAATCTGACTACATTTATATGCTCGGTGATTTCAATGCTCGTGTGGGCAAGGACTCGAGTTCATGGCCAGTGTACCTTGGAAAATACAACATCGGTCGCATGAATGAAAATGGGCAAAGGCTGCTGGAGCATTGCACCAGTAATGACCTATGCATTACAAACTCCTTTTTTAAAACAAAAGAGATGCATAAGGTCACATGGAAACATCCAAGATCCGGCCATTGGCACCAGCTGGACTTCATCATCACACAGAGACAACATCTGAATCATATATCATTGACTCGAAGTTACCACAGTGGTGACTGTGATACAGATCATTCTTTAGTTGTTGCAAGGGTTAGACTGAGACCAAAGAGAATCTATACAGCTAAACACAAATCTAGCCCCAGGATTAATATTATTAACACTCACGATCCTGAAAAGTGCTTTCAGTTTCAACAGCAACTTGAAGACGCTTTCACTGATGCACCAGAAAATTGTACAGTAAATGACAAGTGGGGTCAAATTAAGGAAACTCTTTATAAAACTACCGTAGGGGTTTACGGCACTGTGGATCATAAGAGGCAGGACTGGTTTGCGGCAAACAGCGAGACTCTGCAACCCTTGATTGATAAGAAGAAGAAAGCTCTCTTAAGAAACAAGGAAAGACCAATGCGTAACACTCTGAGTGAGCTAAGACAAGCTAGGAAGGATGTGCAAAAGGCTGCCAGGCAGTGTGCAAATGATTATTGGATCAAGTTATGTGAGTCCGTTCAAATTGCAAGTGATAAGGGAAACATAAGAAGCATGTATGAAGGGATAAAGAAAGCCTGTGGTCCAGTGATCAAAAGAAGTGCACCACTAAAAACCTTGACTGGAGAAATCATCACTGATAAGAAACAGCGGATGGACAGATGAGTAGAGCACTATTTGGAGCTTTACTCAAGTGAGACCAAACTAGCGGATGATGCCCTCAACGCCATAGAGGCTCTACCAACTCTTGACCACCTGAACACACTTCCCACCATAACAGAAGTTAAGTGTGCTATAAATGAACTTGCATCTGGCAAGGCTCTAGGTAAGGATGGGATTCCAATAGAGGTTATCAGGAGTGGGCAAGAGACACTCACTCTACAGATCCACCAGCTAATAGAGCTATGCTGGCGAGAAGGACAAGTCCCACAGGATTTCAAAGATTCAAGCATCATAACGCTGTACATGAACAAGGGCGATCGGAGCGACTGCAACAGCTATAGGGGTATCTCATTTCTGTGTATTGTTGGAAAAGTATTTGCCAGAATTGTACTTCAAGTACTAGGAGATCAAGTCTACCCCGAATCGCAGTGTGGCTTTCTACAGAACCGGTCTACCATTGATATGATATTCTCATTGCGACAAATGCAAGAAAAATGCCGTGAACAGAATCAACCACTATTTATTGCCTTCATTGACCTCACAAAGGCATTTGATTTGGTCAGTCGTGAGGGTCTGTTCAAGGCACTAAAGAAGATTGGCTGCCCACCAACTCTTCTGTCCATTGTGGAATCGTTCCACACAGGCATGAAGGGTATAATCAAGTTTGATGGTGCTACTTCTGAAGAATTTGAAATCAAGAGTGGAGTTAACCAAGGTTGTGTACTAGCTCCCACCCTCTTTGGAATATACTTTTCACTTCTACTGAAATATGCCTTTCGTTATCAGGATGATGGTATATACATTCACTCACGCTCAGATGGTGGCGTTTACAATGCTCAGAGATTGAAGGCCAAGACCAAAATTAGGAGGGTACTGATCAGAGAGCTGCTTTTTGCAGATGATGCTGCAGTTACGACCCACTCTGTGGAAGAACTGCAATGTCTACTATCTGCATTCTCCAATGCTTGTTCTGAATTTGGTTTAACAATTAGCAAAAAGCAGACACAGATTATGTCACAAGGTGCACATGAGGTACCATCAATCTTTATTGACAATGCCGAACTAGAGATGGTAGACCATTTTACATATCTAGGATCAGTGGTAAATAGCAAATTATCCCTAGATCAGGAAATCAACATCCGGATTGGTAAGGCAGCAACAACAATGAACAGGTTAAGAAAAAGAGTCTGGGAGAACAGGAAGCTTACTGCCAAAACAAAAGTCCTTGTCTATCAAGCCTGTGTCCTTAGTACTCTTCTTTATGGCAGTGAAACCTGGACAACTTACTCACACCAAGAGAAACGTTTTAAACAGCTTTCATATGCGGTGTCTGCGAAGAATTCTTGGTATTAAGTGGCAAGACAAAATCACAAATACTAAAGTATTGGAAAGATCAGGTTGTGTGACGGTTTATTCCATGCTCAGTCTTCATAGACTTAGGTGGATAGGACATCTTAGGAGGATGGATGATGGTAGAATACCAAAGGACATCCTTTTTGGTGAATTACAGATGGGTAAGAGATCTCAGGGTCGGCCTATACTATGATACAAAGATGTGTGTAAGCGGGACATGATTGATACAGGCATTGATAATGCACATTGGGAACAAGTCGCCGCTGAATGTGTTGCATGGAGGACAAACATCAGAAATGGAATAAAGACAAAGGAGAAAATTATTGCAGATAAGTCACACACCGAGCGTGTGAGACGTAAGATGGTACATGGTGGTGGAAATGACCATGTGTTCACATGCACCCACTGTGAACGGACATTTACAGCGCAAATTGGCCTTATCAGTCACATTCGGTACCGCCATAGGTAAAAGTTATTATGATTTTTTAAAGCACAAACTATCGTCTGTCAAGACGGCAAGGTGCCAATGTATGTATTGTATTGCATTGTATTGTAACTATACAAACTGGGATATATCATATATATAAATATTTCAGATAATAATTTGTTTATTGCAAATATAATTCATCATATCTTGTGTCATGTTGATGATTAATGAGAGACATGAATTATAGATTGTTGAAAACAATGAATTAAAATATGGTTAGTTTAACTTTCAGTCATTATGTCTTGTGTAATGTTGGTGACACCAAAGACCTGTGAAAACCACAAACTTAAATTTAACTCTTGTTAAATTCATCATTGTTTGTGTAAGGTTTGTTTCATTATTATTCAGTGGAAATAAAAAAATTTAAAACTGGTTATTTATTTAATTCACAATGTCTTTTGGAAGATTGGTAACATTAATGAACTTTGGAAACAACAAATTTAAAACTAGTTATTTGTTCAATACATTATGGCTTGTTTAAGGTTGGTAACATTAATGACGAAAAAATTGAATTAAAATATGGTCACTTGTTTACATTTAATTTATTTTAGCTTGTGTGTTGTTACAGACATGAATGATTTATGAAAATGATCAATTAAACAATGGTTTATTGTTTAATTAATTAATTCTAATTAATTATTCATTATACCTGCGCTAGGTTTTTTTTTGGTTTAAACTCAAGCATAGTCCTTAAACATGCTTTATTTCTATTACACTGAACTGATTGTTACTTGTGGATTAGCTTTCCCTATTACCAGTGTCCCTTGCCATCAAGCTAACCCATTCAAACTTCTGAGGTACTTGTAATTTACATCTCTAAGTCAGCACAAGTAGTCAACATTTTAGTCCAACTGACCAGTGTAGGGTTGCGACTCGCTACCTCAGCATCAGCACACCAAAAGTTTAAGAGCAAGCACTCTTATCCATTAAGCCATTCGCAGTATTTTCTATCAGATGCTACAACTACTTCCAGATTTAACTGTACCGATTCACCTGTTGAAGAAACACTGTCATTGCAAATGTGTCTCCATAAGTGTTCCATAGAAAACAATAAGAAAGAGGCAAACAACTTTTTTTGGTCATGTGATGAGAAGAGAGGCATTGGAGAACATAATGACAACTGGAAAGATCAAGGGGAAGAGGGGTAGAGGCAGACCAAGAGAAATGATCCTGGATGGATTGCAACGGTGGCATGAAGGAATATCAATGGTAGAGTTGATCCAGAAAACCAAAGACCGAGATCTGTGGGATAAGTGCCTATGCCAGTCAGCATGGCACTTGATGATGATGATAAGTGTTCCAGTAGATCACACTAGGAGAATTGCAGCTCAGTGCACAAACTCAGTAAAACCACTGAGGAATCAAATATGTGTAAATGAGAATTACAGACATTATAAATCTTCTTTTATGGGTAAGTTTTCTCATTTTTAAAATTTAACGTAAGTATTAGCATATTCAGCCTGCTTTTTTTTAATTTCCAACTATTTAGGGATATTTAACTTGCACAACAAGGTCACAGCTCCTCAAAGTTATATACCCTTATCTGAGCAGACTGGAAGTAGAAATACTATACCAGGATCAGGGGAAAGTATGTCATCCATCTTCTATTTTCTAAAAATCCATGCAGTCCACATTGTAAATAAAATACACTTATAGTGATGTTAAAAATATCTCATGGAATAGAAGAAATATGAGATTTCCAAGTCTGGTTAGTGCTGAATGTGTTTACTGACCTTCACAAGATCTATAAGTATAGTTAGTATTGAATAAGTTTATTGACCTTCATAAGATCTATGAGTAAAGTTAGTATTAAATAAGTTTACTGACCTTCATAAGACCTCTGAGGTTGCCCAGTGCTGGGTGGTTCATGACTTCCTCATATATTGTCCCATGACAGGTAACACCATCCCCTGACATCAATGGTGGACAAGTACAGTTTATTTTCCCATCTTTAATAAACGTGCATTTTGCCTAGAAGAAAAATTATGTTCATATATATATATATGTTATGCATTATTTTTATGAAAACTTTGAAAATGCCTTAAAGATTATATCATTATTTATTATTACTCATATGCTGGTAAATAACTATAGACAAAGAGTTTATAAGTCTTTGAAAACCATGCAACAATATGACTATAAAGTATATAGCAATGTTATTAAAAGTTATGCCCCTTGAAATAACATTTACAGAGTTAAGTCCCCTTGCTATATTGAAATTATAATGAAAAATGAAATATTAAATAATATTAAGTAAGTAGCCGATTTCACACTAAAAAAATATGACAGTTGGCAGCGCGGGAATGAGAGGAAGACGTGTAGAAAATTTCATCTCAATCGGATGGACCATTCGCGAATGCATAAAGGACACACACACATACATCCTTATATATATATATATATATATATATATATATATATATATATATATATATATATATATATATATATATATATATACATATATATATATATATATAAAGAAGAAGAAAACACATCAAAGATTCATCTATTGTCTAAAAGAACACTCCAAGAAACAAGTAAAGAGCTTCATGTACTTAGAAAATACAATATAAACAAATGGTAATTCAGAAGACGAGATTAAAATTAGATGCAATAAGGCAAACAAACACATCGGACAAGTGGCACCAATACTAAAAAACAAACATGTATCAGTAGATACTAAATATGCACTCTAAAAGAAATCTTTCTACCAGTTCTATGCTACCAATGCCTCACCTGGGCAATGACAGAAAAAAAAAAAAAAAAGAGAAATGATATTCCTGAGAAGAATACTCAATGTATCAAGAAGAGACAAAATAAGAAATTATGAAATCAGGACTAAAATAGGGGTTATAATAGAGTTCAGCCATTGTGGGGACTAATAAGAGTTCAGTCATTGTGAGGGCTAACAAAGTTCAGTCATTGAGGGGACTAACAGAGTTCAGTCACTGAGGGGACTAACATAGTTCAGTCATTGAGGGGACTAACAGAGTTCAGTCATTGAGGGGACTAACAGAGTTCAGTCATTGAGGGGACTAACATAGTTCAGTCATTGAGGGGACTAACATAGTTCAGCCATTGAGGGGACTAACAGAGTTCAGTCATTGTGGGGACTAACAGAGTTCAGTCATTGTGGGGACTAGATGACTTCAGTCCTTGTGGGGACTAGCAGAGTTCAGTCCTTGTGAAGACTAGAGGACTACATGAGTTCAGTCATTGTGGGGACTGTGTTACAATCACTCCAATCCAATTATTCATATACATAATTGTATATATTGTAGAGTTATATGATCTACTCACATCTGGGTGGCAGCCTCCATTGAATTCGAGACACAGATTAGCTATTTTACAAGTTAGTCCATTCCCCCTGAAACTGGGCGCACACACACACTGGTACTAAATCAAAACATTGAGATAGAGTTATTGAAAACAGAACACTGGATAACATACATTATACAATGTATAACTTATTGTATAGAATGTTTGTATAATTTACAGTATAAAAATATGTATAACTCACAATATAGAATGTCTGTGTAACTTACACAATATAATATCTGTATCACTACAATACAGAATGTCTGTGAAGCTTACACAATTCACATTGTCTGTATAAAAGTGAGAAGTAAAACAAAGGTCTCTCCTCCACACACTGAAGCATATTTGGTATATGGTGCTAACTCCATATTGTGATAAACCAAATGATCTCCAATGGGTGATGAGGTCAAGGTCATGTTAGCTGCCTTTACCTCCAAGAACATTTCCTGGTATCAGTTTTAATCTGGGTCAACATCAGAACCTAGGATATTGTTTTAATCTGGGTCGACCTGGCAGCCTAGGATAATTGTTTAATCTCTGCCTCAGTTGGGATTTGAACAGTAAACACCAGGCCAGCGGGCAATTATCACAGTTCTAATGTAGCTCCAGGAATGTCTGCCTGACTTACATTATACAATTTACGTCTGATTTACAGCATACAATGTCTGTATGATTTACAGCATGCAAAGTTTGTATGACTTACAGTATATCTATGTATGACTTACAGTATACAATGTCTGCCTGACTTACATTATACAATTTATGTCTAATTTACAGCATACAATGTCTGTATGATTTACAGCATGCAAAGTTTGTATGACTTACAGTATGATATGTATGTATGACTTACAGTATACAATGTCTGCCTGACTTACATTATACAATTTATGTCTGATTTACAGCATACAATGTCTGTATGATTTACAGCATGCAAAGTTTGTATGACTTACAGTATGATATGTATGTATGACTTAGAGTATACAATGTCTGTCTGACTTACATTATACAATGTATGTCCGATTTACAGCATAGTAAGTCTGTCTGATTTACAGCATACAATGTCTGTAAGACTTACAGTATACAATTTATGTATCATTTACAGTATGCAATGTTTGTATGACTTACAGTATAGTATGTCTCTCTGATTTACAGCATAGTAAGCCTGTATGACGTACAGTTTACAATGTCTGATTTACGGTATAGAATGTTTGTGCAACTTGTACGATATGAAATGTATGTATAACTTACATTGCAACATGCCCATTTGGCTAGCAATTTTGTGAATGCATGTGCTTGTGCATGCACATGTGCGCGTGGGCGTTTGTATGCGTGTGTGCGTTTGTGCGTGCGTGTGAAAAATAACTTTCACGCATTCACATACTCACATTATTGTAATAATACAGGTTATGGAAATGACACAATCTTGTTTGAAAAGTAAACGTAAATAAAACAAACCTTCCCAGGTTCAACATCGTGGCAAACTGCACCTTTATGGCAATCACTTTCTTTATCACAAGGATGGTTTGGCATACACTGGAAACCATCGCCATGCCATCCATTGTTACATATACAGCTGATGGCACCTGGCCCTTCCTGTGAGCATGTGGCCTGTTTGAAGTGAATGAAATAAACATCTTAACTCTTGCAGTCTCAGAAGATGTTGTAAAAGATGCCAAGATGGCAGGAGTGCATTAAGTTAAATGACACAACATTTATTGTGCTGCATGTTAAAATATCTAGCCATATTTCTTTAGTATGCTCACACCTATCATAAAAAAATATCATAATTCACCATGTGTTGTTTGATAAACACAAAAAATATCTGCACACACAAGGTACATTGCTTGGGACATAGTTAAACATAGTTACAGAGCTAACTTTTGTTTTCAATATTCTGCTAAACAATCCTGGGTAATATTTGGGATATATACTAAACATTCTATATAGTTTAGAATTCTTTTTGTATATAATATCCTATAGCTATTGTTTTTTTAACATGTGTTACATTGATTTATAATGTATATATATAATGAGATTCTGACTGTCCTATAGATGTACAATATTTATACTAATTATCACATATTATATATAGTTACATATTTATATTTTTTTTAATACATTAACACAGATAGCATTTATCAACATCAATCAATCAAGTGTCTTGTCTACTGGCATGGGTGATCATGCTTCTCCACATCTTGAAACTCCATTTGTGTGCTGACTCCCTCTAGTGCCATGACACAAAACTGTCAAGAATTTCTCTCACTGTCTTCCTCTATCTCTCTTTCCACAAATCTTTCCAGTTGTCACAACATGTTCAGGATTTTGTCTTGTAGCGTGACTAAAATTGAAGACCATCTATTTTGATGTTTGTGATAAGTTGTCTTTGCAACTTAGCTTCCCTCAAAATGTCCAGATTATTAAATTTGGCTGTCCAAGGAATTTTCAGCATTCTTCTATAATAAAACAGCATCTTGAAAGCTTCCAGGAATATTTTCACATTGAATTTGTAATCAATATATGTTATATTAATGTAGACAGTATATTGGATGAAGTTCTGTCTATGATATAGTTGTGAATTTTTATACTAATTGTCATATGTCATATATAGTTAAGGATCCATGTTGCATATAATATTGATTGATTTCATGTGGCTACATTTGAGTACATTTACATACTCCACATTCTTTTAATATTCAACATGTCATTTTCTTAGTGATTTGTATTATGTGAATTTTTGCAACACCTTATTCCTCAAGGCACAAAAATCAAACTCTGTGTGTGCCATAAACTGACAGGAAGTGACATTGTGACAGAACGCTTTTGGCAACATCCGAATTCATGTATTATTTCCCAACAAAGTTATAAAACCAAGATGAAGGAGGAGATGGAAAAATAAAACTTCACCGCACTGTTCAGAGTTCATAATTCCATGGATTGAAATTGCATATGTAGAAGTGTCATATCACAAAGCAAACACCGCCTGGATTCTACCACAGAATTACACATTAGAACGATTGCTGTAAGGTAATTGCAAATTCCTAATGCAATGCCATTAGTTACCATCAGTTCATCGATGATAACATAGATGATAACATTCTAGACATTCTGACATCATAAACCCCATACTTTACCTGCCATATAACCACATCACTGTGGACTTGCAGACACTAATAATTTCAATTCTTCTGATCACAATGGACTTGATGATGTATGGGTCACATCATTTAAGCCATGCTACTCTAATAGCTTAATTAGGCTTATAATTGAAAGCTAGTTAATCAGCTCTTTGGAATGCATCCTTCCTTCAAGCGGGAATCAAACCTGTTGTAGATGTCACTGCATAATTCTCCTGACTCTCCTCTATATATCCATATGTAACTGTTTGTACGCTTGAAACATAATAAACATTTGTATTCAGTTTAACTCATAGTTCTCCCATAATATTTCTAACTATATATAAATTTTCATGTGTAGCTTACATGTTTTTAAACTCTTTATGGTACAGTTAGTGGGGGTGGAAAGATAACTTTCCAAGAGGGGATAAGTCAGGGAGGTAACTTGCCCTATCTAGTTGTTTCTTAAAAAACGTATTATGGGGGAAAGTGGTTGGGAAAGCTACATCTACCTTTTCTATGCGCCTTACTCTATGGAGGTTGACCTTTATTAGCCCACCACATTCTTATTTTGCCTTTAAACCTCTCCTCACTGTATCACTTCATGTCAGCTGACCATGGAAACTCATTGCACGGAGTTTGAAGTCTGCATCCTGCAGAGCAAGATGTATCGAGGATCCATGTTTGACAGTGTAGAACCATTTATGTCATTTTTTTATGTAGCTGTATCATTATCTTGTATCACAGAGATAAAGAACAGAATAAGACAAGCAAACACTGCATTCTGTCAAATGAAAAACATGTTATGCAATAAGTTCTTGTCCTTGGAAGTTAGAAAAATAGTTCTTGCATGTTACATAGAATGAGTTCTTCTTCTTCTTCTTCTTTGCGTTCATCCGGAGTGTTTTTTCACATGTGATTGCGGTGTGTCTCATTAGGCACCCTTGGGTCGAAACCCTTAGGCCAACACATTCGACTTTTAGCGTGCAATTTTGACCAGGTTAGCATTCCTGGGAGACTCTCACTTTTGTGGTACCGTCCACCTCCCAGCTAGTCAAGTTGGAACAGTCAAAGACTTCGGTCATCCCTCAAAGGAAGGCAGGGGCAGTCCATGGCATTTTCCACCATCCTTGGTGGCTTCCATAATTGCAGAGCCAACACATAGCGCCCTGGTGCTGGGCTCACCGAGGGAATTGTCATGTCCTGCTCATGGCTGCTTTAATTCCTCACTTCAATACACTGGGCATTTTGTTCGCCCTGGGCCATTCCCGCACAAACCAGACATGTCTGCAGACGGTATCCACTCAGCAAGTTTTCGGTTCGGACGTGTGCTTGTCGTTGTGCCCATCAGAACTGTTCCAGACACGGCGGGCATTCAGAAACTACCTAGTCAGAGCTGTTCCGAACAAGGGCGGCATTCGGAAACTAGGTAGTCAGAGCTGTTCCTAGCACAAGAGACATTCGGACGAGACACTTGGACGTAAATACGTAGAGCCAATTTTTATTTTGCCACACGTAGGACGGCACTTCCGACTTCGGCGGGTATTTTTAATGAGGTAAGCCTTCCTCGGGTTTCGAGGCACGTTAGACTTATTGTTGTGATGTCATGGTAAACCCTCAAGAGAAGGCAGGGGCAGACAATGGGCATTCCCGCGCTATCCAAGGAGGCTTCCAATATTTTCAGAGCCGGCACATATTGCTCTGAGACTGGGCTCACCCGAGGAGTTGCCACGTCCTGCTCATGGCTGCTTTAGTTCCTCACTTCCATGTGTTGGGCATCTCACTTGCCACTGATCGCTCAAGCACACACCAGGAACAGTCAGTCTGCGGGCGACATCCACTAGGTAAGCTTTCGCTTTGGACTTCAGACCATGCAATGGATTTGCTAGCTGTGCGTTCCATTTCGTGTTATTGAGACGTTTTTCCACCTTTGTCTACATTCTCTATGAGTTTACAGACAGTTTTCGTAACCATTTTATTCGACTGGGGCACTTCTTCTACCTTTTAGTACTCGCTCACAATGTGCTGCCGGCTCAGCACTTTACCTCTGTGCAGTAGTGAGCGAGAAACGGCCAGGCCCTCTCATCCGGGGATCCCTCATAACCCCCAGCTGAGAACCTTTGAAACAAGTATCTGAACTAAGCATGTAGCGTGCTCAGCATCTCACCTCCATTCTTTGGTAGGTTTGTATCAGCCCGGCTCTCAGGTCCGAGGGTTAATGGCTTAGAGGCATTCAGCCTAATCCCTCAGCTGAGAGCCTTAGTGCTTGTGTCCGGACCAAGTACTGGTGGCTTCGTGCGCCTGATTTAAACTTTCGACTGCTATCCTCAGTCTACTGCAGTGCAGCAGGTTGTCTCTCTCTTGTCTGGTCCCTATCTCAAGAGCTGTCCAATATGTAGTTTAATAACCATTGGCATGGCGCTTGGGATCAGTGGGACACTCAAGCTCCCCCACCACGGCAAGGTGGAGACACATCGGGGGAAGAATGAGTTCTATCATATGGCTGCCAATCCTGCACAATTAGTAAACTAGCAAAAAATAGTCCCTGGAAGCTTTGGAATGTGGCTTTATATAAGAATGCTGATATTCCTTGGACAGCCACAATTATCAATCTGGACATTTTTAGGGAGGCTAAGTCTCAAAGACAACTTATCACAAACAACAGACAGTGGCAATCATCAGTTTGACCACAACATGAGAAGACACAAACTGGAACATGTTGTAACAACTAAAAATATTTGTGGAAAGAGAGAGAGAGGAAGGCAGTGTGAACAAATTATTGACAATCTTGTGTCATGGCGTGGAAAGGCATCAACACATGAACTGATAAATGCTGTTGGAGATCACAAGATGTGGAGATGCATGATCGCCTATGCCAGTCAGCAAGGCACTTGAAGATGATCTGTATCTAATGTATTTCATGTTTATTGTGTGCTCATGAAGGCTTTCTAGCCATAACGTCCATTCTGTTACTTGTGATAGTGTTCTTGTAAAGCTGACATCTGCAATGACCACTATTACTGACTTACCCAACAGAGAACAAATACAGACCTGCTGGTGACAAGGGCTGCTTTCCTCTGCACAGAGGTCAATCACTGAACAACTGTCACCATCGTTCTCATAGCCAGGTGGACAGTAACAACTCTCGAAACTTGAAATATTCAATAAAGTATTATGACAGAAGAAGAAACATACTATCAGTAAACAGGAAACACATCTATAACTTCAAATACAATAATTTAGCGAAGTTTGTGATTTCTTTGCTACAAACATTCATAGTTTATTACATGTGAAGTAATTACATGTGAACACAAACTCCCAACTAATTACACCACTGCAACTTGTACGATTTGCCTCATATTTCATTTGTCTTTCTTCTTGTGGCCTTTATCCCAAAGTGGTGCGCAAACTCTCAGCCAACTCTTTTCAAGCTATCCTATCTGCTTGTGGCGAAGGTAGCCTTTTGCAAGATGAAAAACATCCATCCATCCATCATGTACCATGCCGATAAGCATGGGCGGTCATGTTCTGCCATCTCACTCGATCACCAGAGTCATAGATCAGCTCTATGTTTCTGTCTTGACCATGCCATGCAGCCAAGCCATCCAGGTATTTACTTCTCGGTCTTCCCCTTGGTCTCTTCCCTTCGATCTTGCCAGTTGTCACCAAGTTCTCCAAGTCATTTCTTCTCACAACATGTCCAAAAAATTGTGACTGTCTACGTCTAATGACTCTAATCAGTTTACGATCTTCATTTGTTTCTTGAAGGACTTGTTCATTGGTTTTTCTGTCTGTCCATGGTATTCTTTGCATTTTCCTCAGAAACCACATTTCCACAGCCATCAGATGTTTTTCAGCTTGACTGCTCATTGTCCACGCTTCACATACATACAAAAGTATAGGTTCTATGTAGCACTACAACACTCTTTTTCTCGTTTCAATTGATATCTTTTTATTGGTCAGTATGTTTTCCATCTTGCAAAAGGCTACCTTCTAAATAGCAATTCTTGTACTAATATCTTCGAGGCATCTCCCATCAGATGTTATGACTGTTCCTAGATAACTGTATAGATTCACTTGCTTAAGAACATGCCCATTTACTCATATATCACATTGTGGTATTTCCTTCTTCCCAGTGGCGACCATAATCTGTGTCTTCTTACTATTCAGTTCTAACCCTAGTTGTTCACTGTGTGCAACAACCACATCTGCTAAATGTTGCAGGTCCTGTTCATTGTCTGTGATCAAGACTATAATCTGCATATCTAATGTTATTGATGTATCGTCCCCCAATGTTGATTCCTTCCATATCTTCTATATTTCTGAAAATATTCTCACTGTACGGGGAAAAAAGATCTGGAGACATTACATATCCCTGTCTCACACCTCTTTTAATAGGCTGATATTGACCTACATCGTTCTCAATTCTGATCGCAGCTTGTTGTTTCCAATATATGTTTTTTACAAGTCTAAGGTATTTTCCATCAATTTGTAGATCTTCAAGCATCCTTATCATGTCGACATATCTCACTTTATCGAAAGCCTTTGTGTAGTCAATAAAGCAAAGATACTGACCAATAAAAAGCTATCAATTGTAATGAGAAAAATAGTGTTGAAGTGGTACATAGAACCTGTACTTTTTGTATAAATGTGAAGTGTGGACAATGAGCAGACAAGC
>OY992887.1:102846880-102861880 GCA_963921405.1 Cepaea hortensis | reverse complement strand
GTACCTAAACCACAATTCTCCTCTAAATCCTCAATTTTTCCCTTTCCTACTTTTGCATTAAAATCTCCTAGTATTATTATTATTTATTGTGATCTAATTTTAGGCATCGGCATTTCTACTTCATAGAAAAAAATTGTTTGTATTTTTTCATCACTACTGCTTGTTGTTGGTGCATATACTTCTACAATATTTATATCTATTGGTTTGCCTTTGATTAGGACCATAATAACTCTATCTGAAAGAAACCAGTAACCATTAACTGGCTTGGCTGTTAAAAAAAAAACAATCACAAAGTAGTTCTACTCCTTTTTCGTGTGTATCTCCTACAGAATAAATTATTGTGTGTCTGTCGGTAATAACTTTACTTGATCCCTTCCATCTAATCTCACTTATGAGAAGGATACTCATTTTCATGCTTTCCTGTTCTCTTATAACATTGTTCAACTTTCGTAACTCATTTAGTGTCCCAACATCCCATGTTTCTATTTTAAATTTATTCATTTTAGTTTTGGATTTGCCATCAGTAGCTAAATGACGGTCTGGTGTCACCTATGGCTTTTGACTGTCCTACCGGACGAGGATGTCCTAAGACAGCCACTGAGATCGTTCACTGCCTCTAAAACGTGAATGCTCATGAAATTATGGGAAGATAATCTGGTGGTTTCCCGTTACCTTCTACATCCACATGGGGGTCTTTTACTTCTGTCTTTGACAGCCATTTCCGGTTGTCACAACAAGTGCTCTGCTCGGCTGCAGAGTTATCCACTTATTCCGATGGATTCTCGGTCCCCAGGGCTGCGTTAGCCACACCGTGGTGTGTTTTCTATCCTCTGCTACTGGGAGGTCCAGTTGGGATTTTCCATTCCTAAAGTTATGGTCTATGATGGTAAAAAAATCTTCAGTGCGTTTATGGGACAATTGCAATGCACTGAATTTAAAACGGTACAGAAATTCAACCTGTGGTTGATCACAACATACTGCAAACAACACAGAACATTGTAAGAGATAGTTATTTAAGCTCAGTACCCACTCATGCCACACCCCTCCATTTTAAACTTGACTTAAAACTTAAAACGAATTGAGAATCAGACACTGCGATTGTTCCAGCGACTCGAACCTGTCATTCTCTGTTCCATCATCAGCTCTGTCTGTCGTTACATGTCCGAGGTACGCGAACCTGCAATTAAAACCAACACAGGCACAGATCACGTGTTGAACATCTTGCAATCGCAGTCGGCTAGCACATGACAGTAATTGTGTTGGCTAACTTACGTGTCTTTTGTTTGGCAGCATGACTAATAGCACAATAAACCAAAGACATTCTGTTGAAGTGTATGTTGGCAGTTTAGCCTATTGTCCCAGTATTTTCGTTGGCTTGTAATTACTATCATGTTCATAAAGATCAAGTTTTAACTCTTACAAGATGTGATCAAGAATCGAGATTCAAATGTTCGTGATCAGCGATCTTGAGGGAACAATTCAAGAATAGAGGTAATTGACTGATTGATTAATTAATGCGTTGTTTGATTTATAAACTGGGGGGGGGGGGGGGAGGGAATTATTTCTTCGTCTTCAATATTCCGGGCCATTGAGGTTCTTTGCTGCAGATACAAGCCGTCTCCATTCGTCTCTTTGGTTGATTTTCTCTTGCCAGTCGTTGATTCCAAGTGCCTGTAGGTCTGTGTGTATATTATCTCTCCACCGTCTTCTTGGTCTACCTCGGGGACTACGGTCATTTATTTCTTGAGTGTAAGCGAGTTTTATTGCCCTATTATCTTCCATTCTTTCTATATGCCCCAGCAATTGTAGTCTATTAGCCTTCATGATACCAGTGATTAGCGGGGACGTAAACAGATTATAAATGTCTTTGTTGCTTCTTCTTTTCAACCCTCCACTTTGTGTATCCCTAATGGGCCCAAAAATGCGTCTTAAGACTTTGTTCTCACAGGTTTGTAAGAAGGCTTCATCTCCTTCAGTTCTACTCCAAATTTCAGAGCCGTACAGCACAACTGGTCTGATCAATGTTTTGTATATTGTGATCTTGGTATTACGAGATAGCGTATTTGATTTTAGCAGATGTTGTAATGCATAGTATATCTTATTTCCAGAGTTGATTCTAGTTTTTATTTCTTCCCTTATTATGTTGGAGCAGTTGAAGATTGTACCCAGGTATTTGTATGTTTCCGTTCTTTTAATAGTCATATTGTCGATTTGTATGTGGCCAGAGGTTTTAGCCATTCCTTCTCTTGAAATTACCATATATTCTGTCTTATCTTGGTTGATAACCAGCCCCATCTGTTGGGTTTTTTCCTTTAAGTGAGTCGATATTTCCAATGTCTTTTGTTCATTTTCCCCATTAATATCTATATCATCTGCATAACCAAGCAGCTTGGATGTTCCTCCAATATCACATTCCTCCTTTACCCTCCTTACAACTTTCTCTAGAGCCAGATTGAAGAGTAGCGGCGATAGTGCATCACCCTGTTTCAAGCCAGATGTTATTCGGAAAGGGTCTGATTTCCTGCCTTTATATGTTACTATTTTAAAAATTGTTTGCATATCCTTTACAGGACATTGCTGTCAACATCAGCATCTTTCAGCTGATTGTTGATTTCTTGGCAAGATTACGCTCAGTAGTTTGCCATTGCTTTCTGAGCCGCCGACTCACATACCCCGTAAGTTACCGACGCGATTCGAACCACTGCTGATTCTCACCGTCGTCACGTTACTTACGAGAGTATACGAGATTATGGAGAAAACTCGCTAACCTCTAGGCCAGGAATCCGGCTATATGTTACTACATTATAAGTATATTCCATGCATAGTCTGGTCATGTTGATTAACTTCCTTGGTATTCCAAATTCCTGCATAGTATTCCATAGACTATTCCTATGGACACTATCATAAGGCTTTCTAAAATCCACAAACATGTTATGGAGAACTCTTTTATATTCCCAATTTTTCTCCGCTATTTGTCGTAAGATAAATATATGATCTATTATTGATCTGTTTTGTCTGAACCCTGCCTGGTAGTCACCTAATATATCTTCTGTAAATGGTTTTGTCTATTTAGTGATACCGCGGATAATATATTATAGCTTGTGGACAGTAGTGATATTCCTCTATAATTTCCACATTGGAACTTGTCTCCTTTCTTAAAGATAGGTATCAATAATGATTCTTTCCAGTCCTGGGGTAATTCTTCTGTCCTCCAGATTTTTATTATTAGTTCGTATAGCTTTAGATGTAATGCATGGCCACCTGCCTTTATAAATTCAGCAGCAATTCCATCAGTCCCAGTTGCCTTATTGTTTTTAAGTCGCGTGATTGCATATAGGATTTCTTCAAATGTAGGTTCTTCAATTTGTGGTTCACACGTTAGAACCTCTTCCTGTGGGAAAGTGTTAATTGGAGCTTCACAGTTTAGTAATTCAACAAAGTATTCTTTCCATGTGTTACACATTTCCTCATTGGTATTTATCATATTCCCATTTTTGTCTTTTAAACCATATGTTGGTGACCTCGTTTCATTGACTTCAGTTCTTTAAAAAACTTTCAGGATTCGTTTGTCTGGTGATTAGTTTCAATATCTTTGATTATATTGCTCATATATTCTCGCTTCTGCTGCCGAACTAGATATGTAAAATATATCAGAGGTAAATAGCAAATTATCCCTAGATCAGGAAATCAACATCAGGATTGATAAGGCAGCAACAACAATGAACATGTTAGCAAAAAGGGTCTGGGAGAACAGGAAGCTTACTGCCAAAACAAAAGTCCTCGTCTACCAAGCCTGTGTCCTTAGTACTCTTCTTTATGGCAGTGAAACCTGGACAACTTACTCACACTAAGAGAAACGTTTAAACAGCTTTCGCATGCGGTGTCTGCGAAGAATACTTGGTATTGTGTGCCAAGACAAAATCATAAATACTGAAGAATTGGTAAGATCAGGTTGTGTGATAGTGTGTTCCATGCTCATTCTTCGTAGACTTAGATGGATAGGACACGTTAGGAGGATGGATGATGTTAGAATACCAAATGACATCTTTTTTGGTGAATTACAGATGGGTAAGAGATCTCAGGGTCGGCCTCTACTACGATACAAAGATGTGTATAAGCGGGACATGATTGATACAGGCATTGATAATGCACAGTGGGAGCAAGTCGCCGCTGAACGTGTTGCATGGAGGGCAACTATCAGGAATGGAATAAAGACAAAGGAGAAAATGATTGCAGAGAGAGCACACACAGAGCGTGAGAGACGTAAGATGGTGTATGATGGTGTTTTCACATGCATCCACTGTGGACAAACATTTGCAGCACGAATTGGCCTTATCAGCCACATTCGCCACCGCTATAAGTCGTAGTTATTATCCTTTTTGAAGCACAATGTACCAAACTATCGTCTGTCAAGACGGAAAGGTGACAATGTATGTATGACGAACTATTTTTGTAGCCTCTTTACATTCAGTTTTATATTGCTCTTCATTTTGGAAGTTGTTGATGTCATTTAACCACAACTGTCTGGCATTCTTTTTCCTAATGACTGCTTCTTCACATTTTTTTATTGAACCATCTGTTCTTTCTATGCGTGGTTAACACACCGAGACATTCTTCTGTGGTAGTTTGAATTGTATTCTTGATGTTCAACCAAGTTTGGTCAACGCTTTCCTCCAAAATCATCAATCTAATTATCGGTTGATATACTGATTGATATATTGTTATATATTGCTGTATTGTTGTATTGTTATATAGATTGTTATATTTATTCACTGATTGATAAACTTGGACCGTTTCATAGGCCTTAAGGCGCACCGGGTTGAAATTTTGCTTGTTATGATTCTGTGCTCGTTAGTTGCAGTAAATGTCCATGGTTGACACTGGTAGCAAACTGTCGGCCATAAAATAGTTCTGATGAGGTTTGCTTTTGTAGGTATGGTTATCTTTTTATGCGTCAGAAGTGGCGATAGTTGTTCCAGTACATGATGTGCTATGTGCACAATACGCGTTGATCTCTCTATCCATCCCCCATCTAAAGTGCTATGTGCACAATACGTGGTGATCTCTCTATCCATCCCCCATCTAAAGTGCTATGTACACAATACGTGGTGATCTCTCTATCCATCCCCCATCTAAAGTGCTATGTACACAATACGTGGTGATCTCTCTATCCATCCCCCATCTAAAGTGCTATGTACACAATACGTGGTGATCTCTCTATCCATCCCCCATCTAAAGTGCTATGTACACAATACGTGGTGATCTCTCTATCCATCCCCCATCTAAAGTGCTATGTGCACAATACGTGGTGATCTCTCTATCCATCCCCCATCTAAAGTGCTATGTACACAATACGTGGTGATCACCCCCCATCTAAAGTGACAATTGACCATTGTTATTTATATTCTCTGATTTGTTTTGTTTCCGAGTTCTGTATTTTTACCCATAGGTTTCTGACCCTCTGTCTACCACCTTTGTTTCTGTCTTTTCAATGCTTGAAAAATGTTGAATCTTCTTTGCAGAACATTGCGACGAACACCAGTTTGATTTTATTGGCAACGGTACGTTTAGTAGTTTGCCATTGCTTTCTGAACGAGAAGTAAACCTTTACGTCCTTCTTAATACCGTTGTACTGGCTGAACCGCCTACCTCGCTATCAGCGCATCAGAAGTTTAGTATTGTGCGCTCTTATCCTTTCGACAGCGTGGATGTCTTCTCAAAGCTTATTTTGTCATTATAAAGGAAGAGGAAGGCCAAAGAAAAGATGGGTGCAGGATGTGGAGGATGATCTCCAGATGGGTGTATCGGACGCGGGACATCTCGCTTATGACCGAGAAGTTTTCCGGAAGGTTGTTATGGGAGCGAGGTTCTGCTAAGGGCGTGCTGCTGAATGAATGAATGAATGAATGAATGAATGAATGAATGAATGAATGAATTCCTTACACTTGGTATTGATTAGATTGAGACAGTTCTGAGGATCACTTGATTTTTTTACTATCAACGGATGCAGTGCCAAACAAAAAGTAGGATTGTACCAACCACGGTACGCAATCACATGAATAAGTATTATAATGGGAATTTCCGTTCACTGAGCATTAAAATTGCAGACGATGCCGCGAAACGAAATATATACCCACGATAACCCTAGTATGGCCTTATATCGTTCCACTGTCTCAATGGGAGGCCACATTTTGCAGATGCATCATCCTTCAGAACTGTATCAGTTAATAGTTGGTCGTCCGCATGTAACAACCCTGATATGTTATCTTATTCTTCGCTCTCTGCTTCTCGGTATGTGTTGAGGACGTATGTTGTAACAAGTAATGTTTTGTCGATGCATCTTATATTACAGATCTTGTAGTGTGGGTAGCTGTCTTGATCCTGTCACAAAGCCACGCTGGTAAGATGCACAAGCTTGCAAGTCTCAGTGTAATGTTGGCCAGCCTCGTCCAGGTCAGCAGCCTTGTAAAACTAGAGTTAATCTTAAGAATATTGCATGTTCTTGCATGACGTCAGCCATCTACCTCAACCCAAGGCTGATTATCTCAGCAATTTTACTTCAGTGCTTTCTGAACAAGAGGTCAACATGAGTCCAACTGACCGGTGTAGGGCACGATCGCACATACTGACCAGCCGCGTGGACATCGGAAGTTCATGAGCGGGCGGTCTAATCCATTCGGTTCCTTTTATTTTATGTTGCATATCCCTTAAATGACGTCGCGGTCAACGCCAGCATTTTTCAGCTGCTGTTGATGTACTAGGCAAGTTTTTCGTTCAGTAGTTTGCCATTGGTTTCTGAACGAAAGTAAAGTAAAGTGAAGTGGGGTGGGGATAAGTGGAGTATAGTGAAGTCAAGTGAAGAACGAAAAGTGAAGTGAAATGGGGTGATCTAAGTGAAGTGAAGTGTAGTGAAGAAAAGAAAAAGTTAAAAAGTTAAGTGAAAAGGGGGGGGGGGGGGGGGGGCTAAGTGAAGTGAAGTGTAGTAATGATGTGAAGTGAAGAAAAGTTAAGTGAACTTAAGAGAGGGGTGGGGCTAAGTGAAGTGAAGTGTACTGAAGTGTAGTGAAGTGAAGTGAAGTGTAGTGAAGAAAAGAAAAGTGAAGTGAAGTGTGGTGGGGCTAAGTGAAGTGAAGTGTAGTGAAGTGAAGTGTAGTGTAGTGTGGCGGGGCTAAATAAAGTGAAGTGTAGTGAAGTGAAGTGAAGTGTAGTGAAGAAAAGAAACGTGACGTGAAGTGTAGGGGGGGGGGGGGGCTAAGTGAAGTGAAGTGTAGTGAATTGTAGTGAAGTGAAGTGAAGAAAAGAAAAGTGAAGTGGGGTGAAGCTAAGTGAAGTGAAGTGTTGTGAAGTGAAGTGAACTGAAATGAAATGAAGTGAAGTGAAGAACCTTTAACACGGCTTGAGGCGTATTGAGTATGAGGCATTGTTCGTATAGCCCAATCGGCACTCCATAGATGACGTGGTCAATGTCACGCCAGCCGCCATTACTTCTCGGACACTCACTGGTACCATTTCGTGCTGTGTCTGCCTGGGAGTTCATGTCATTTTTTTTTTAGATATCTGCCACGATGCGGATTCAAACCCATGACAACCGGATCGGCAGGCAAGTATTCCAGCCACTACACCACCGCGGCTGACAATAAATCAGTACAGCTCTATTTACTGGATGCGAAGTCAATTGTTGTAATACTGAAGAGCAGTAGCGATGCAGAACTGGCAGGCCAAGGGACAGCAGAACTACGTGGGTTGTGCCAGAAATCCAAAATGATTGTATTACAATGTATTCCTCCACAATACTCCACATTGCAACAAACTGGATATGAAAAAGCCGATAGCTTGGCAAATTAAACCGGAAGACTTCCTCCGCTTGAAGTAGACATAACATATGGTGAGACCAAGAGATTTATAAGAAGCAATTAACAGGTGGAAAAACCAGGTGGAAATTAGAGGATCCAGGTCATCTAACAGATGATGCATGCTATCAACTCGAACGAAAAGAACAAGTTGCAATTGTCAGACTGTGGACAGGAATAATTAGTCTGAAATAGCACACGTTTAATAAACTAAAGATAGGAGATACTGATGAATGTAATTACAGAACCGGTAAAATGAGATCTAATCGTTTGTTGCAGGAGTGTCCAACGTATGCAGAACAGAGACAAGTATTCTGGTCACACCCACTCCATTTGAGGACAAACTATGGAGATGTCAATAAGCTTAACTGCTAACTTAATTAAGAAGAAGAAGAAGAAGAAGAAGAGGAAGAAGAAGAAGAAGAAGAAGAAGAAGAAGAAGAAGAAGAAGAAGAAGAAGAAGAAGAAGAAGAAGAAGAAGAAGAAGAAGAAGAAGAAGAAGAAGAAGAAGAAGAAGAAGAAGAAGAAGAAGAAGAAGAAGAAGAAGAAGAAGAAGAAGAAGAAGAAGAAGAAGAAGAAGAAGAAGAAGAAGAAGAAGAAGAAGAAGAAGAAGAAGAAGAAGAAGAAGAAGACTCTGGATAAAACATTATAATACAATATAATGGTATATAATATAATAATAATAAGCAATACAATGACTCAGACATCTGTTAGTCAGTGTTATACGAGAGCTACGTGTAATAGCTATCAATAATAATAATAATAATAATAATAATAATAATAATAATAATAATAATAATAATAATAATAAACAACATCATACTAACAACAATGGCGTCATCTTATGTAAGTTAACGTATTTATTACTTGTATTTTACCTGTGGTTTCTTAGAAAAATACAAAGAATACCATAGACAGACAGAGAAGTCAATGAGCAAGTCTTACAAGCAGCAAATGAAACCGTTGATTGGTTATAGAAATTACACGTAGATAGTCAAGCCTTTTCAGCCACAAAATACCGGAAAACTTCGTGACAACTGGCATCATTTATAGGAAAAGAGCAAGGAGGAGGCAGAGAGATAAATACATGTATGATTTGGTCACATGGCATTGTCGAGACAAGAACACAGAGATGATTTATGATTCTGATGCTCTTGTGACACGGCGACATATGACTGTCCACGCTTATCGGCATGCTCATCGTGATGATAAATGCAGTTTGTAAAGCCCATAGTAATATTTGTTTCAGTTACACCACAGCTTAAAGTTAAGGCCCCTGTAACCGTTGGAATCTTCCAAAGAGTATCACGGTTTCCGCTTTTTGTGTCCAGTTACTCCACGCTGAGGCGTTCTTCTCGGTCAAGTTCTTGACCTTCCGCAACTCCAGAGGTCTGGACAGTACTGGTCATTGTTGTGATGATGGGGGATCAACGGAATGCCTGTCCGCCTGTGACCACAGCTTTATCATCTGTCTGGATCAGATCGATGGGTGAGTACGACAGTTGTGGGCACCTATTTTGTGTTTAATGCATGGGTGAGTACATGGGTGAGTACATGGAAAAGTACATGGGAGAGTACATGGGTGAGTACATGGGTGAGTACATGGGTGAGTACATGGGTGAGTACATGGGTGAGTACATGGAAGAGTACATGGGTGAGTACATGGGTGAGTACATGGAAGAGTACATGGGTGAGTACATGGGTGAGTACATGGAAGAGTATATGGGAGAGTACATGGGGGAGTACATGGAAGAGTATATGGGAGAGTACATGGGTGAGTACATGGAAGAGTATATGGGAGAGTACATGGGTGAGTACATGGGTGAGTACATGGATGAGAACATGGGAGAGTACATGGGTGAGTACATGGGTGAGTACATGGAAGAGTATATGGGAGAGTACATGGGTGAGTACATCGAAGAGTATATTGGAGAGTACATGGAAGAGTATATGGGAGAGTACATGGGTGAGTACATGGGTGAGTATATGGGAGAGTACATGGTGAGTACATGGGTGAGTAAATGGGTGAGTACATGGGTGAGTGCGACAGTTTTGGGCACATATTTTGTGTTAATTACATGGGTGAGTACATGGGTAAGTACATGGGTTAGTACACGGGTAAGTACATGGAAGAGTATATTGGTGAGTACATGGGTGAGTGCGACAGTAATGGGCACCTATTTGTGTTCAATGCATTGGTGAGTACATGGGTGAGTACATGCGTTAATATATAGGTGAATACATGCGTTAATACATGGATGAGTACATGGATGAGTACATGGGTGAGTACATGATTGAGTACATGGGTGAGTACATATGTGAGTACATGGGTTATTACATGCGTTAATACATGGATGAGTACATGGATGAGTACATGGGTGAGTACATGGGTTAGTACATGCGTTAATACATGGATGAGTACAAGGATGAGTACATGGGTGAGTACATGAATGAGTACATAGGTGAGTACATGGGGAGTGTGACAGTTGTGGACACCTATTTTGTGTTTAATACATGGATGAGTACATGGGTGAGTACATGGGTGAGTACATGCGTTAATACATGGATGAGTACATGGATGAGTACATGGATGAATACATGGGTGAGTACATGGGTTATTACATGGGTTAGTACATGCGTTAATACATGGATGAGTACATGAATGAGTACATGTGTGAGTACATGGGTTAGTACACGGGTGAGTACATGGGTGAGTACATGGGTGAGTACATATGTGAGTACATGGGTGAGTACATGGAAGAGTACATGGGTGAGTACACGGGTGAGTACATGGGTGAGTACATGGGTGAGTACATGGGGAGTACATGGGTGAGTACATGGTCGAGTACATGGGTGAGTACGTGGGTGAGTACACGAGTGAGTACATGTGTAAGTACATGGCTGAGTACATGGAAGAGTACATGGGTGAGTACATGGGTGAGTACACGAGTGAGTACATGGGTAAGTACATGGGTGAGTACATGGAAGAGTACATGGGTGAGTACATGGAAGAGTACATGGGTGAGTACATGGGTGAGTACATGGGTGAGTACACGAGTGAGTACATGGGTAAGTACATGGGTGAGTACATGGAAGAGTACATGGGTCAGTACATGGGTGAGTACATGGGTGAGTACATGGGTGAGTACATGGGTGAGTACATGGAAGAGTACATGGGTGAGTACATGGAAGAGTACATGGAAGAGTACATGGAAGAGTACATGGAAGAGTACATGGAAGAGTACATGGAAGAGTACATGGGTGAGTACACGGGTGAGTACATGGGTGAGTACATGGGTGAGTACATGGGTGAGTACATGGGTGAGTACATGGGTGAGTACATGGGTGATTACATGGGTGAGTACACGGGTGAGTACATGGGTGAGTATATGGGTGAGTATATGGGTGAGTACATGGGTGAGTACACGGGTGAGTACATGGGTGAGTACATGGGTGAGTACATGGGTGAGTACATGGGTGAGTACATGGAAGAGTACATGGAAGAGTACATGGGTGAGTACATGGGTGAGTACATGGGTGAGTACACGAGTGAGTACATGGGTGAGTACATGGGTGAGTACATGGAAGATTACATGGTTGAGTACACGAGTGAGTACATGGGTGAGTACATGGGTGAGTACATGGATGAGTACATGGGAGAGTACATGGGTGAGTACATGGGTGAGTACATGGAAGAGTATATGGGAGAGTACATGGGTGAGTACATGGGTGAGTATATGGGAGAGTACATGGGTGAGTACATGGGTGAGTACATGGGTGAGTAAATGGGTGAGTGCGACAGTTTTGGGCACCTATTTTGTGTTAAATACATGGGTGAGTACATGGGTAAGTACATTTGTTAGTACACGGGTAAGTACATGGAAGAGTATATTGGTGAGTACATGGGTGAGTGCGACAGTAATGGGCACCTATTTGTGTTCAATGCATTGGTGAGTACATGGGTGAGTACATGCGTTAATATATAGGTGAATACATGCGTTAATACATGAATACATGGATGAGTACATGGATGAGTACATGGGTGAGTACATGATTGAGTACATGGGTGAGTACATAGGTGAGTACATGGGTTATTACATGCGTTAATACATGGATGAGTACATGGATGAGTACATGGGTGAGTACATGGGTTAGTACATGCGTTAATACATGGATGAGTACAAGGATGAGTACATGGGTGAGTACATGAATGAGTACATAGGTGAGTACATGGGGAGTGTGACAGTTGTGGACACCTATTTTGTGTTTAATACATGGATGAGTACATGGGTGAGTACATGGGTGAGTACATGCGTTAATACATGGATGAGTACATGGATGAGTACATGGATGAATACATGGGTGAGTACATGGGTTATTACATGGGTTAGTACATGCGTTAATACATGGATGAGTACATGAATGAGTACATGTGTGAGTACATGGGTTAGTACACGGGTGAGTACATGGGTGAGTACATGGGTGAGTACATATGTGAGTACATGGGTGAGTACATGGGTGAGTGCGACAGTTTTGGGCACCTATTTTGTGTTAAATACATGGGTGAGTACATGGGTAAGTACATGGGTTAGTACACGGGTAAGTACATGGAAGAGTATATTGGTGAGTACATGGGTGAGTGCGACAGTAATGGGCACCTATTTGTGTTCAATGCATTGGTGAGTACATGGGTGAGTACATGCGTTAATATATAGGTGAATACATGCGTTAATACATGGATGAGTACATGGATGAGTACATGGGTGAGTACATGATTGAGTACATGGGTGAGTACATAGGTAAGTACATGGGTTATTACATGCGTTAATACATGGATGAGTACATGGATGAGTACATGGGTGAGTACATGGGTTAGTACATGCGTTAATACATGGATGAGTACAAGGATGAGTACATGGGTGAGTACATGAATGAGTACATAGGTGAGTACATGGGGAGTGTGACAGTTGTGGACACCTATTTTGTGTTTATTACATGGATGAGTACATGGGTGAGTACATGGGTGAGTACATGCGTTAATACATGGATGAGTACATGGATGAGTACATGTATGAATACATGGGTGAGTACATGGGTTATTACATGGGTTAGTACATGCGTTAATACATGGATGAGTACATGAATGAGTACATGTGTGAGTACATGGGTTAGTACACGGGTGAGTACATGGGTGAGTACATGTGTGAGTACATGGGTGAGTACATGGGTGAGTACATGGAAGAGTACATGGGTGAGTACACGGGTGAGTACATGGGTGAGTACATGGAAAAGTACACGGGTGAGTACATGGGTGAGTACATGGGTAAGTACATGGGTGAGTACATGGGTGAGTACATAGGGAGTACATGGGTGAGTACATGGACGAGTACATGGGTGAGTACGTGGGTGAGTACACGAGTGAGTACATGGGTAAGTACATGGCTGAGTACATGGAAGGGTACATGCATGAGTACATGGGTGAGTACACGAGTGAGTACATGGGTAAGTACATGGGTGAGTACATGGAAGAGTACATGGGTGAGTACATGGGTGAGTACATGGGTGAGTACACGAGTGAGTACATGGGTAAGTACATGGGTGAGTACATGGAAGAGTACATGGGTCAGTACATGGGTGAGTACATGGGTGAGTACATGGGTGAGTACATGGGTGAGTACATGGGTGAGTACATGGAAGAGTACATGGAAGATTACATGGAAGAGTACATGGAAGAGTACATGGAAGAGTACATGGAAGTGTACATGGGTGAGTACATGGGTGAGTACATGGAAGAGTACATGGAAGAGTACATGGAAGAGTACATGGAAGAGTACATGGAAGAGTACATGGAAGAGTACATGGAAGAGTACATGGAAGAGTACATGGAAGAGTACATGGAAGTGTACATGGGTGAGTACATGGATGAGTACATGGGTGAGTACATGGAAGAGTACATGGAAGAGTACATGGAAGAGTACATGGGTGAGTACACGGGTGAGTACACGGGTGAGTACACGGGTGAGTACATGGGTGAGTACATGGGTGAGTACATGGGTGAGTACATGGGTGAGTACATGGGTGAGTACATGGGTGAGTACATGGGTGAGTATATGGGTGAGTATATGGGTGAGTACATGGGTGAGTACACGGGTGAGTACATGGGTGAGTACATGGGTGAGTACATGGGTGAGTACATGGGTGAGTACATGGGTGAGTACATGGAAGAGTACATGGAAGAGTACATGGGTGAGTACATGGGTGAGTACATGGGTGAGTACATGGGTGAGTACACGAGTGAGTACATGGGTGAGTACATGGGTGAGTACATGGAAGATTACATGGTTGAGTACACGAGTGAGTACATGGGTGAGTACATGGGTGAGTACGACGATTGTAGACATCCATTTTGCATGGTTATTCGGTACTTGGCGTTGAAGCTTGTATTTTTAGCCGGCACTTCGCGTTTATGTTTGCGTGGTTAGTTGGCAAGTTTTGATGTTGCTTGGATGTTTGGTGTTTTGATATTAGTTAGACTTCTGATGTTTTGAGGTTAATTAGATTGTTGATGTGTTGATGTTACTTAGACTGTTGCTATTTTATCTGAAGTTTCCTTCACCGTACGATTTGATTGTGGGTTGTATTTAATTGTTACTTATTTGGTTGAAGGCCCAACACTTCATGCCCCTACGGTAGTTACTCCTGCGCGCTCAGTTTCTCCACGTTGACTATTGGTTTAGAAAAGCGACATCATGTCACTCGCGACACGACCATAAGTATTCAATCTCCCTCAGCAAATAGTGAAATGTATGGAATCTAACCCCTTCTCACTATTGTTCTATGCGCATCTAGCACATCACCGCAAACGACATGTAGCACTGGTACCAGCTTGTAATACTTGTATTGTATGTCTCTGGGCGCAGTGTTGACTCGCTACATGCTCTAGGTTCCTCTCCTTTCGTCTGTTATCTACCATTTGGGATTAGCTCTCAGCCAACTCACTGCAAGCCATCCAACCTTTAGCTAGCCCATGCAACTCCATCTAAGCCCTCTCTATATTATTACGAGGGGGCTTCAAATGAAAACCTTAAAATTGTGATAGACATTACAATAGCCATGCCATTGCCTTGTAACCTGTCAATATTGTTGTTAA
>OY992887.1:102839380-102841880 GCA_963921405.1 Cepaea hortensis | reverse complement strand
GGAGAGGAGAAAACTGTATTGCCAAAGAAAATCAATGTTCTGGCGTTAATTGTCTCAATGGAGGGACGTGTCAAGACTTACTCAACATGTTCGAGTGCAGGTGTCCGGCCGGCTATGAAGGACGCTTTTGTGAGGCTGAGATCAACGAATGCCTGGGTTCTGATGTTTGCCAACACGGTGACTGTGTCAACACACCTGGCTCATTCACCTGTACCTGTTTTCAAGGTGAAGCTGTGAATATCATTTGTTGTTTTAGCTCACGGCAAAGTCGGAATTATGCCGTATATATTTCTCATAAAACGGCAGTCATGAACTCGGATGGAAATTGCGCAACAGAGATTAAGACAATCTCGGATGAAAATTGCGCGACAAAGATTAAGATAAGCCATGTAAAAGATGTATTTTAGAAGATAAAATGTATATTATGCAATGAGTCGCTCACATTAAATGTCAATGTACCACAACAAGCAATGATGTATAGACCAAATGGAACCAGAAGAAAGGCCGACGATTGACAGAGGGAGTAACAAAGTCCAATGGAATCTCGATAAATTAGCCCATAAACGGACACTCACCCGCTGATATGCTTCATCTCAACACCGCAAGGTACCAGAAGAACAAGACAGGATGAGATGATTAAATGTTAGAAAGAGAGTATTGAAATGGTATATAGGACCAGTTCTGATGTATGACAGTGAATCACAGAATGTGCATAAACTAATTAGGACGAGTCTGGAAGCCACGGAGGTCTGGTTTCTGCTTCGAATGTGTTGGACTGCCAGAGTAACAAACAATGAGTGCCCAGAAAGGGGATGTTGTGAGCAGAGCATTATATACAGCTGTAAGAAAAATACTGTGTTCTTTGGTCCATGAAATAAGAAGCGAGGCATTGGAAAACATTACTGAGATCTGTGGTAGGAGAGTTAGGGGTAGGCCGAGAAAGATGTTAGACTCTTACTGTTGTGGTGTCGCCCATATCTCGGTATAGGGCCGACGCACTAGCGACATCTATTTTCAGAGCTACTGGGTTTGGCAGGTGAGTTGTTACACACTCCTTAGCGGGTTCCGACTTCCATGGCCACCGTCCGTGGAGGAATATTATTAATGGACTTGATCTAGGACATCTTGAGTTGAGATATGTGGAGGAACATAAGCAACTTCGCTGTTTGACAAGGCACATGATGACAATGACGATAATGATGTGTCAGTTGCAGGCTAAGCATGGGTTCACAACGACCAGTATCCACTCAGAGCTATCTGGGAGTCTGAGCGAGCTCTCTGCAGCTACAACTCGTTAGAAATCAAAACTCATTAGAGGTGCTAAGTGAGTAAGACAGGACTGAATTGGCTCCCCAAAGCTGTTCAGCATCTATGCAGAAACGTTAACTATGATGCAATCTGCGACAGTTTAGATTCATTCATGATTGGCGGGTATCGACTCTAGAACTCGATAATGCAGAGAAGAAGAAGACGAAGAAGAAGAAGAAGAAGAAGAAGAAGAAGAAGAAGAAGAAGAAGAAGAAGAAGAAGAAGAAGAAGAAGAAGAAGAAGAAGAAGAAGAAGAAGAAGAAGAAGAAGAAGAAGAAGGAGAAGAAGACCTCAAGGTGATCGTTTAGCCTCGGGGGCAAGAATCAATCATTCATCACACGTTGATTCAAAATCAATGAGATATAAATCCCATGCTTAATGCCAATGATTCTCAAAACAATACAACATTCCACGCCCAATGCCACCGATTTTCATAGACATACAACATTCAGTGCTTAATCCCAATAATTTTCATAGACATACAACATTCGATTCTTAATGCCAAAGATTCTAAAAAAGATACAACATTCCATTGTAAATACCAATAATTCTCAAAGCAATACAACACTCCATGCCTAATGCCAATGACCCCTCCATTGCAGGCTTCACTGGTGATTCCTGCAGCACAAACATCGATGACTGCATCCACTCTCCCTGCCAGAATGGCGCCATGTGTATAGATCGCATTGGAGACTTCGAGTGCAGCTGCCTCGCTGGCTACACAGGTCAGTGCTCTAGATTCATGTTTTCAGTGTTTTGTATCGCATACTTTGACTTACCCAAGTGTCAGAAGTGGGTGTATTACTTTCCCGAACGTTGCCCGGAGAGAACCGAATTTGTCATGAAGTCACTATTTTTGACATCAGACAAGCAACCAATTTGTCTGACGAATAATTTGATTCCAGATTTGTTGTCCAATAATCAGTGGTCATTGTTCCTCACACTGGTATTTAATCCTGGGTGACGCATAAGGTGTCTTACACTCAGGAGCCCAGAGGGAAACTGACAAAATCTATATGGCTGAAATAAAGAGCCCTTGGATACGATTAAGACCCTGGATACCCCAGAATACAGCTGGTTATGGCTCGTTTAAAGGGTAACATTTAGCTGGTTTTTGTACATCTCCCCCCCCCCCCCCAGGAGTGGGAAGGAGAAGGTTAGATGCCAAGATTTATGTCTACTACTGGACTCC
>OY992887.1:102786880-102834380 GCA_963921405.1 Cepaea hortensis | reverse complement strand
CAATTTGGTTGCGTATTTTCTTATCAGGACTTTTCCATGTGTATAGTCGTCTTTTATGGTGTTTAAACCAGGTGTTTCCAATTATCATATCATTGATATTTGCCCATTCTATTAGTTTCTCTCCTCTTTCACTTTTGTACTTAAACTCCAATTCACCACTACATCCTCAATTTTCCCCTTTCCCACTTTTGCATTAAAATCTCACAGGAATATTTTTATTTCTTGTGATCCAATTTGAGAGCCATCGCCATTTCTACTTCATCGTAAAAGTGTTGTATTTCTTCATCACTACTGCTTGTTGTTGGTGCATTTACTTGTATAATATTTATATCTATTGGTTTGCCTTTGATTTAGACCATAATAACTAAATCTGATACACTAGTATCTATTAAATGACTTACTGTTTTTCCCCCATCAAATATTATTCCTACACCTTTTTCGTGTGTATCCCCTCCAGGATAAATTATTGTGTGTTTGTCATCTATAATTGTGCCCGATCAGTTCCATCTCATCTCACTTATGCCTAGTATATTCATGTTCATGCTATCCATTTCTCTTAGAACATTGGTCAACTTTCCCAGCTTATTTAATGTCCTTACATTCTATGCTTCTACTCTAACTTTATGTACTCTTGTTATGGTTTTGCCATCAGTAGCTGAATGACGGTACCGTGTCACCTGTGGCTCATGACTGTCCCTATCGGACGAAGATGTTCAAAGACAGCCTGTAACGTCGTTTACTACCTCTGAAATATGTTTTGCCAAGAAGTCTTGGGAAGGTAATGTGGTGGTTTTCCGTTGTCTTCCACATCCACATGGTGGTCTTTTACCTCTGCCTTTGACGGCCATTTCCGACTGTAAGGACAAGTGAGTGCCCTGTTCTGTTCAGCTGCAGAGTTGTCCACTTTTAGAGAATAAACTACAACTCTTTATTTCTTATCAATGTGAATTAAACTGATTATTTGCAGGATGATGATGTTGATGGGTAATGTTAGTTTATAACAACATACAAAAGTACAATCAGTTAACCATCGTCCATTCTCCTCCCAATGAATCCTAAATTCGTCTACGGCTTGTAAAAGGTTCCTATATTCACCTGCCTCTAGGAACGCGTGAATGAGTACATGAATGAATGAATTACTAACTGATTCAGTGCCAAGCAAAAAGGTAGTTTTGCACCAAACATAAATGGATGGCCGAAGATGGTAAGTAGGAGAGGGTTACAGCTGTGACTTAAAAGTTGTTAATAAGGTAGCAGATATGTTGTATTATATATCAAATTAAAGGGAGTTGCATCGGAAAAAACTACTGTATCGATATTTTAACTGTAGTTTGATCTATAAGCCCATGGCAGTTACGGGAAGGTCAAATACGATGATTTATCAGTCCTTGACACTTTAACAGTTAAATGATATTTTAGTGAACCAGATCGTGTAGCACTGCTTATCATTGCTTCTTTCTCCCACTATGAAAGGGAAGACGTGCGGAGCAGACATTGATGAGTGCCAGATGGAGCCGTGCAAACACAACGGAACGTGCATCAATATCATCGGAGACTACAGCTGTGACTGCCTGGCGGGATACGAAGGCAACGACTGTTCCCTGGACACCAATGAATGTGACATCAGTAACCCCTGCATGAACCAAGGAATTTGCATAAATCTTCTTGGCGGATATGCTTGCCAGTGCCCTGTGGGTTTTCAAGGTCATACATTTTACTATCTGTTCGTGTTATCTTGTTACATTAGTAGAGTTGTTTGTGTCTCAATGGCTACTTTGCGCACTTTGAACTCAAGCGTACTCCACACACATGCTCCTACTTGGGAGTACACTTGACTGGTATTTACTTGTGAGATAGCTTTTCCTGTTACGGCGTCCCTCGCCATCGGGCGAACCCACTCCGACTTCAGAGGAGGTATTTGTAATTTAAGTCAAGGACGAGAAGTCAACATTTTGGTCCAAATTAACGGTGTAGGGGTTGAACCCGCTACCTCGCCATAAGTGCACCGGAAATTAAAAGTGAACGCTTTTCTCTACTCGGCCGTGCTGACCCCCGCTACAAGAATTATGGCGGCTGCAGCGTAGACCGCTTGTAGATTCTCGTACAAACAGATGGGGAAATGCTTATTTCTTCCTCTGTCTAGGGATGTGCCTCCCACCTAATTTTGCATTACCGAGGTCAGTAAGTCCGGCATGCATTTGTGCCAGGTTTGCCTCCTCTGGGCAGGTTCCATCCAAGGTAGACGATTGTATTTACTTGGCGGTAAGCTGCCTTTTAACAGTTATGTCAGGACAGCGGCTTACGGCCGACACTTTGCGATATTGGGGGGGGGGGGGGGGGGAGAGATTGGGGAAGTGTGTGATATCATTATACAACCAATGGTTCTTGTAAAAGTGTCCAATTCTTACGTGAGATTCGAACTTTCTCATTTCTGAGCCTGAAGAAATCACTGCAATCTCCCAGCTACGCCACCTTCCCCTCCCAGCCGCCCCCAAATAGATGGTGGGGGTGGCAGCCATAATAGACATAACTGTAAAAAAAAAAAAAAACTCATCTACTGCTTATAGTACCTTGCGGTGTTGGAGGAGTCTTGAGCCTGAGGAATTAAGGCCGCATCGCTAGTGCAGTCGCCGCGAACAGTATAGGTTAGAGTTTTCTTTTTTACCCAGACAAAAAAACATTCACACCTTACAGAGGATTCGAACCCGGGACTCTCAAAGTAGAACCTGGCATTCTTAGCCACTCGACCAGCCGCTCCTCAAAAGATATAACATTCTTATAAAAAAAAACATATTGGAGGGTAAAATTGAAGGAAAGCGCGCAAGAGGTAGATAGCGATGCAAGTGGGAAGTTAACATTAAGAGATTGACGAACAGCAAGCAGTCTTACAGTATATACAATCAAAGCAAAAGGCAGACAGTGTTGGAGATCTATTGTAACCAATCTTCACTGCGGAGACGCACCTGATTGATCATGATAACAATCCAGATATGACTGGAAGCAGATGAATGCGAAATGTAAGTGAGGAAGAGAATTGAAGGTGGTGCGTAATTTGGTTTTTCAGAAGAATGTAGAAAATACAGTGGGTAGATAATAAATGAGACTGTGAGGTATGGGGTTTCAATGACCTCAAGAGCTATGCCGACTATAGCGTTGCTACTGGTATGGTCTCCTATGTCGACAGCTCAAAGGATAGGGATAAGAGGAAGTCGGACACGAACATGGTGCTGCCTTGCGACTAGGATGTTGGCTCGTCAAAGGCTAGGGATACGACGAATTCTGACACAAATATGATGACGCCTTCATTTGTAGACTGTTGGCCGTCAAAGGTTAAGGAAAAGTGAACTAAAAAACAATTTTAAACAATTAAATACAAAACCTGCTACCCTGTAGGCAGACTGGGAACTGTCGTGAATCTCTTGATGTTAACTTCCCAAAGACAGAAAGAAGAATCGAAAACATTCTTGTCAAAGTCGGATGTAGAGAGGCACTGGCTGCGGGAAGCAGTCTCATGTAACTAGCTTGATGGTGACGAGCTGAGTTGACTTGAGTTGAGTTGGGTTGTGTTGAATCAAGAACTGGCATCACAGAACTCGGAACATCCCCATACGTACTCTGTCCGCATCTGCAACAACCAGCGAAGAGTCCCGGTACTAATGGTACCAGCAGATTCTGATTTAACAATAAGCACTTATATGATGACGAAATATAACGCACGCACAAACGGAAAGAACAGTAAAATAGCAGACAATCATTTCATTATAAGAGGAAGTAGCTACGTAAAGGCATATAAAAAAAAGCTTTAGTTGTTAATTTAGTGTCATTTCCGTTTTTGCGTATGTTATGTGATTAAACTACTTATGAAATTTGCTGATGAAGGCTAGTCGCCGCAACCGATTGCGTTTTTTACAATTATAATTGTATAAAGCTGCCGAAACTTGTGATTTCCAATTGTTTTACGTTTTCACTGCTTTATCACACTTCACATACTCACATCAGGTTGTTGCAAGATACTTTGTTACGCTAGTTCCATATCCTTTACAGGGCGTGGCAGTCAACCCCATCATTTTTTGGCTGTTTGTGATTTCTTGAGAAGTTCATTTCATTGTTTTCAGAACGACCGGCACTCATGCCATTGTATGAAAACTAACGCAAGACGGTCTGTTGCCAACGCCTGTAGTTGCCTTTTGAACACGGTATGCGGAATTACGAATTGCGTCTGATCCCTGTGTCTTTGTAGACACGTCTAAAATATACTGATCTCATTGCAGGCGTTCACTGTGAGTCAGACATCAACGAATGCCAAGACGTCAATGTCTGCCAACATGATGGCGTCTGTGTGAACACTCACGGCAGCTTCACGTGTGTGTGCAACAGTGAGTACTTTGGACCCAAGTGTGAACATGATGTCAACGAGTGTCAGCACAATCCGTGCAAACATGGCGGACAGTGTCAGAATTTACCAGGGGGATACGTCTGTCATTGTTCGGAGGGATACACAGGTTTGAAGTTGCATGTTCGGTTTCTGTCGATAGATCAGTCGCTTTCTGTCGATAGATCAGTCGCTTTCTGTCTCTCATTTGTTTGTGGGTGTGCCACACAGCAGAATTCAGTACTCTCAGAGGTGAGCATACACGAATGTATAAGAGAGCTCACTCTTAGACTTCCTGTGCACGTATGCCGAGATACACCAGTCAGTTGGACTAAAATGTTGACTTCTCGTCCTTGACTTGGGGACATAAATTACAAGTACCTCAGAAGTAAGCGTGGGTTTGCCTGGTGGCAACGAACATTGGTAATAGGAAAAGCTAATTCACAGGCAATAATTACTAGAAGTAGTAGCAAATGTATGGACAATGCTTTAGTTCAAAGCGAACGAACAAAAGAGACACAGAGAGAGAGAGAGAGAGAGAGAGAGAGAGAGAGAGAGAGAGAGAGAGAGAGAGAGAGAGAGAGAGAGGAGGGAGGGAAGGACGGACAGACAGACAGACAGACAGACAGACAGACAGACAGACAGACAGACAGACAGACAGACAGACAGACAGACAGACAGACAGACAAAGAATGGGGGTGGGGAGAGAAATGAAGAAAATGATATATAATATAATCAGTCGCTTGTAATCTTTCAGGAAAACTTTGTGATGCCGGAGTGAACGAATGCACCAAGGATGTCTGCAAGAATGGCGGCAACTGCACCGACCTGGACGAGGGCTTTAAGTGCACCTGTTCCCAGTTCTGGACTGGGGTCACCTGTCAACAGAACGTGGACGAGTGCCTGTCTGACCCCTGCAAACATGGCGGAAGTTGCCAGAATCTGGAGCAAGGATTTCTCTGTATCTGCCAGGTTGGATTTCGCGGACGCCTCTGTGAGATTAATGCAAAAGAATGCGATTCGGCAAAATGCGAAAATGTGTCTTTATGTGCACAAGACATCGATAATTTTCAATGTTTGTGTCCCCAAGGATATAAAGGGCAAAGTTGTAATGAAGATATTGATGAATGTGAAAATGACATTTGCGACAATAATGGTACATGTTTAAACACGGAAGGCGGGTTTCGGTGTGATTGTTCTGTGAATTGGACAGGCCAAAGATGTGAATTTGATGTGAATGAGTGTGACACGTTAACAAATCCTTGCAGACATGGAGCAACTTGTAACAACATGCCTGGGGGATTTAACTGTGAGTGCCCATCTGGTTGGACTGGATCTCTGTGTAACGAAGATGTAAATGAATGCATTCAGGATCCTGACATCTGCCACACATTGGCCAATTCCAAAACTGGATTCTCCAACTATCCGCTTAACAAAACAGACGTACACGTTGTGTGTCAGAACACAGTGCCAGGCTATCGTTGTATTTGCGATCTAGGCTGGACTGGAATGTTTTGCAATGAAGACGTCGACGAATGTCAAGAAAACCCATCCATATGTTCATATGGCAACAAGTTTCTTAAAAATCTGGCGACTGACCCAAATACTTTACAATTGTTTCATGTTTCATACCGTGTGTATGAACACGTACCCGGGGTATGCTTGTGTTTGTGATGAGGACTGGACTGGTCTTAATTGTGAAACACGAATTTATAATCGGATCTTGGTCTCTGATATACCCAACTCAACAAATGAAGATTATTCAAAGCCAGAGACAGGAAGTGACAACAGAGACGCACAATTGCCAGGTTGTGATTCCCCAGAGTGTTTACTGCCAAATGACGTCAACCAGGTCAGTGATGGTCAGAATTCTTCACAAATGGAGGCATGGAATACAAGGGCTGTACGCTGGGATTTGAACTCAAGCCGTTCTCCTGAGGATGCTAATGCAACACATTATTTAACTAGTAAGTCAATTATGATTGATTGATTAATGTGTTGGTCGACTGGTTGATTTACTCGATGACCATTTTCATCGCACTAAGAAACTATATATTGGTGATAAAAACTCTAATCCTCCCCTCCTACCTGATCAACACATGCACAGAAAACGTCGAATGTTTCCGTCAAAAGTGGAAAAAACTCTACTGTAAACAGGCACGACACAGTTAAGTCCCAAACACACACACACACACACACACACAAACACAGACACTGACACACACACACACACACATACACACACACACGCACGCACACGTGTCGGAAGAACGAACGAAGAAGAAGAAGAAGAAGAAGAAGAAGAAGAAGAAGAAGAAGAAGAAGAAGAAGAAGAAGAAGAAGAAGAAGAAGAAGAAGAAGAAGCGGAGAAGGATAAAGAAGAAGAAGAAGAAGAAGAAGAAGAAGAAGAAGAAGAAGAAGAAGAAGAAGAAGAAGAAGAAGAAGAAGAAGAAGAAGAAGAAGAAGAAGAAGAAGAAGAAGAACTATGTTTCAAATCGCAAATGGCATTTAAGTTTCGTCTCATTCTACAAAGAAACCCACTATCTGTGGGGCTCAAAATGTATGTATTCTAGAATCCATGAATCTAATAAATTGTCTTTTATGATAAGGGTTTTATACGTCTATTCTCGTTTTAACTATACCTCCGACAACTACCGCTACAACTTGCTGTTTACGATTTTCTGCAGCCCCAATTTTAACTGGCAAATCTTCCGCTGGCTGGTGGACAAATATAATACACATGTCGCGATTGTAACGGAGAAATAGAACACAAATGACGTGCTTGTAACGGACAAATAGAATACACATGTCGTGATTGTAACAGACAAATAGAACTCACATGTCGTGATTGTAAGAGACAAATTGAATACACCTGTCGTGATTGTAACAGACAAATAGAATACACATGTCGTGATTGTAACAGACAAATAGAATACACTTGTCGTGCTTGTAACAGACAAATGGAATACACATGGCGTGATTTTAACAGACAAATAGAATACACATGTCGTGATGGTAACAGAGAAATAGAACACACATATCTGGGAAGGTTAAACCGGTCAACAAATGCCCTCAGAATTCGGATTTGTCAGCCGAAAGGCGCAAGTATAGCAGCTCTGCTGTAAATAGGCACAACGCAATTACGTCTGGGGAAAAAAACGTTTCGGATGAACGCAGAAGAAGAAGAAGAAGAAGAAGAAGAAGAAGAAGAAGAAGAAGAAGAAGAAGAAGAAGAAGAAGAAGAAGAAGAAGAAGAAGAAGAAGAGAAGAAGAAGAAGAAGAAGAAGAAGAAGAAGAAGAAGAAGAAGAAGAAGAAGAAGAAGAAGAAGAAGAAGAAGAAGAAGAAGAAGAAGAAGAAGAAGAAGAAGAAGAAGAAGAAGAAGAAAAAGAAGAAGAAGAAGAAGACACATGTTGGTGTTTGTAACAGACAAATAGAACGCTCATGTCGTGCTTGTAACGGACTCACAGAACATGCTGAGAAAGGAAAAGACAGGAATGCTTCGTGCAGAGTTGCAGGCTTCAGTTAAAACATCAAAGATAAGGAGCATCTGTTGGATCTTTCCCCCAGGACATGTTGGTGTGGTGGGACACAAACAGGCTGACAGATTGGCCAGGTCTGTACCATTGGGTGGTGTACTGGTGCAAGATAAGGGAGATGTGGCCAGGGCCCGTACTAGACGCTTACCAGCATGGCACTTGGTAATGATGACTTTCCTTGTAAAGTACCCACAGATACATCAAAGATGAGCGCAGACAGACGGGACATACACAAGATAAGACGAGTAGCATAATATACGTATATACACTCCGATGACAGTGAGGGCCCACCGGGCCTAGAAATATGTATTGCATCCATCCATCGGTCTAGCAGTCCACCACACACTCAACCGGAAGTACCCCTACACCCACTATGGAATCACCCTGATATCACATGATTTCCCTGGAACTCCCGGGATTCCTTTGTTTGCGGTGAATTAAAAATGAAGTATCATAAATCGTGCAATCTGTTGTTTGTGTCTTCGTTATTCAGATTCACTACTAGAAAACATTGTTGTTTATTGGTCAGTATGTTTTCCATTTTGCAAAAGGCTATTCTTGAAATAGCGATTCTGGTTCTAATCTCTTCAAGGCACCTACCATCAGATGTCATGACTGTACGTATCGATTCGCGATCACACAAAATTTAACGTTATAGTTACCAATCCGGAATTAGAATCCTGGTGTTTTAACTATAATTTTCAATGTTTATGTTGTCCTTTGCGTCCTCCAAACTCTACTTGTTTTTTATTTTTCTACTTCTGTGAGCGACAACCAATACTTTTGAATGCGTTTTTGCACTGTTTTATTTACCTAAATGTTCCAGGATTTATCCAGGATTGGCAACCATATGTTAAAATTGGTTCTACGTAACATGCAAGAACACCATTTCTCACTTTCAAGGACAATATTATATGCAGGAAATAACTCGGACACGGTGTTGCCCTTTTACATGGACTGTCAGCTCACGCCGGAGAGACGACTGGTTGTGGACAAAGGCTTGGAGCAGTTATTCTGGAACACTCATCTGTTTCTTGGGAGTCGCCTGTCAGTCAGCCACAGCTCACAAGTATGGACGTCTAAATACGGGTGGGTATCTGGACTTCATAATCTGTCTTTTGAACCTCTTCCAGTGAGAAATACCTGAGAGAGTTTTCAAAGTCTACGTGTGTGTTATCCGTTGTGTTTATACTCGGAATTTGATGGATGGTGTTAACTTCATTGCCAGTCTTCTGTTTTCTTCTTAGAATGTCTGTAAAATCCCAACAATAGTTTTACTGTGCATCTCTTATACTTCTTATATTAACTGGACTGGCGTATTGGTTAGTTATTGTTATTATTCCCGAACTCTTTGTTTTCATCTTTGTAATATGAATTGTTTATGTTTGGTGTATGTTTACATCATTCATTTTACAATGTCCTTTTTATTTTTATTTTTTTTTAAAATTCCCTGTCATGTAAATGTAATCTTCATAGCAGATAATTTATTGGTGATGGGTGACTAGGGGGGGGGGGGGGGGCGCGAATGTAAGACAGGCGAGCGTGCTCAATTTGTGACCCTTTGAAAATATTTCGTTCGTTCACATGTGTTTAGAAGCTTTTTGTCTGCTCCCTTCCAACTGATTTCAGGTAATCCCAAAATGCTAATCTTATATTTCCTTTACTCTGCGACTTATGGTATCTTTTCTCATTCATACATAGTTCTAACATCTTATCACCCCAGTTTATTTATCTTCTACCTTGCGGTGTCGATGTGAAGCATTATAGCGGGAGAGCACCCGATTATAGTCTTCATATGTAGTGATCAGGGTTACGTGAAGCCATGGTTGCAGGTGGTGGATGAAGATGCAGAGCAGCCAACAGATAGTTGTAGGTTATGGTGTCCACCTTCACGACGGTAGGCAGAGGATCTCTATTTTGAGGAGACAATGGCTACGGTCACTGACCAGTATGGTCACTGCTAGGAAGGAAAGCAATGGCAAACTACCTTCTTTACAAATGCCAAGAAAATCATGTATATGGAATAGATAAAGTTACCAGTCTGCTTAATACAATATATGATACTGGAAATATACCTCAGGAGTTATGTAATTCTGTATTTATTGCAATCCCAAAGAAATCAGGAGCCTTGGAATGTGATCAACATCGAACAATTAGTATAATGAGTCACATCGCGAAGATTTTGCTAAGAATTATCATGCAAAGAGTTAGGAGGAAAATACAACCTGAAATAGGAGAAGAACAATGTGGGTTTGTGGAAGGCAAGGGTACAGTAAATGCTGTGTATATACTGAGAAACATAATCGAACGTTCTATAGAAGTAAACAAAGATCTACACCTTTGCTTTATTGACTACACAAAGGCTTTTGATAAAGTGAGACATGTCAACATGATAAGGATGCTTGAAGATCTACAAATTGATGGAAAAGATCTTAGACTTGTAAAAAACATATATTGGAAACAACAAGCTGCCATAAGAGTTGATAATAAAGTAAGCCAATATCAGCCTATTAAAAGGGGTGTGAGACAGGGATGTGTAATGTCTCCAGATCTGTTTTCCCTGTACAGTGAAAGTATTTTCAGAAATATTGAAGATATGGAAGGAATCAACATTGGGGGACGATGCATCAATAACATTAGATATGCAGATGATACAGTCTTGATTGCAGACAATGAACAGGACCTGCAAAATTTAGTAGATGCGATTGTTACACACAGTGAACAACTAGGGTTAGAATTAAATTGTAAAAAGACACAGATTATGGTCGTCACTAGGAAGGACGAAATACCACAATGTAATATACAAGTAAATGGGAATATTCTTCAACAAGTGAGCAGGTACAATTATCTCGGAACAGTAATAACATCTGATGGGAGATGCCTTGAAGAGATTAGAACAAGAATCGCCATGGCAAAAGTAGCCTTTAGCAAGATGAAAAACATATTGACCGATAAAAAGATGTCAATTGAAACGAGAAAAAGAGTGTTGAGATGCTACATTGAACCTGTACTTTTATATGGATGTGAAGCGTGGACAATGAGCAGTTAGGCTGAAAAACATCTGATGGCTGTAGAGATGTGGTTTCTGAGGAAAATGCAAAGAATACCATGGACAGCCAGAAAGACCAATGAACAAGTCCTTCAAGAAACAAATGAAGATCGTAAATTGATTAGAGAAATTAGACGTAGACAGTCAAAATTTTTTGGGCATGTTATGAGAAGAAATGGATTGGAGAATTTGGTGACAACTGGTAAGATCGAGGGGAACAGACCAAGGGGAAGACCTAGAAGCAAGTACCTGGATGGCTTGGCGTTGTGGCATGGTCGAGACAGAAACACGGAGCTGATCCACGACTCTGGTGATCGAGTGAGATGGCAGAACATGACCGCCCACGCTTACCGGCATGGCACATGATGGATGATGGATGGATGGATGTAGTGATTCCCATTGACTCTGTTATTCCCTATGTTCAACCTTTACATGGTCGGCCTTTTCATCTGGTTCCATTTGGTCTGTACGTCATTGCTTGATGCTGTACAATGTCAGTTGGTAGCCTAGTTATGTGGCTGATGTCTAACGAAATCTAACGCTGCTATTACCTCCAGTTCAGTCGTGATATCATCAATTTTGATTTAACCTTTTCTTGATGCCTTGAGTATTCCTCTCAATAGTTCTAACTTTCCAGGCGGACATTCTAGACATTGTATAGCTACAAAAGAGGCCACTTGACGACCCTCTTTCCTTAAGGTTTTATCCGCACCACATCATACTCCTTCTAGTCGAGCCTCCTGTCAGTTAGCTGGGTTGTTGTTGTTTTTTTTTCCCTTTCCCCGTCTTCAGATTTGTTCCTGGTTGCTTGGATTTTCCAGATAAAGTGTCCTACGGATAGGATAGTCAGTCCCACGTCCTTGGTTGCCTCCTGCGGCATGCATGATGGGTTATAGTGTCACATTCTTTGCTTCATTTATGCACTCCTGTAAAATACAGGCCATTTTATCAGTCGACGTTTCTTATTAAGAAACTAAAGCGTTGGTTTCCACACAATGACATGAGTGCCGGTCGTTCAGATAGCAATGGCAATTTTTTTTTTAAAGTTGCATATCCCTTACAGGACGTTGCAGTCAACACCAGCATTTTTCAGCTGCTGTTGATGTTCTTGGCAAGATTACGCTCAGTACTTTGCCACTGCTTTCTGAGCGACCGGCTCACATACCCCGTAAGTAACCAACGCGACGTGATCCGCTGGCGAATCTCGCGCAGCTGTGTGCCTCACGTGGATATACGGGATATCGGAGAAAGTCGTAAACACCTTCGCCAGGTAGACCGGCAATGGCAAACTACTGAACGTAAACTTGCCCAGAAATCACAAAAAGAGAGACATGCTAAACAAGGACACATTATACGTACCTTACAACGAACTCAGCAAAGTTGAACATAAATAACAGGGAACAATTTCTAAAAATACAATTATTAAAAAACCCATAGAAATTAATATACCACGACACAAAGAACGACGTTTCGATTATACTAATCTTCATCAGGAACGGAACGACATGAGCAGATTTAAAGAAAAACATGAAATTAGAAAATGTTATGATATTAAAACATAAATCCTTCGTTGTTCAGAAGTCGGCGCAGAAGCTCTCTTATCTATATTTTGTCTTCTGCAGCAAAACTGTCACGGCCATTATTCCCGTCGTTGAGGTGGATAACCGGATACTCTCGACTCGTGAAATCAATAACATCTTGGCCTCTGTTTCCCACAAGTTTGACGACTACATCCGCTGTTCTTCGTTGGAAGATGGTGCTGTAAGAAACATAATCTTACTACATGGCCCTATGCATGTGTTTGTTTTGTTAATTTGTCGGATACATGTTGTACATAATATTGTTTGCACGATATTTTGACAATTATCTGGCCAGTAATGCACCAACTGTTAAAAGTGGTTCTTGCATGTTACATAGAACCAATTTTAACATATAGCTCCTAATTCTGGATAATTAGTAAACAGGAGAAACAATCCCTGGAAGCCTTGGAGATTTGGTTTTATAGAAGAATGATGAAAATTAATTGGACAGTCAAAATGAGCAATCTGGACATTTTGAGGGAAACTAAGTCGCGAAGACAACTTATCACAAACATCAGAAAGAAGCAGTCATCGTTTTTGTTTTCTGGCCACGTTATGAGAAGACAAACTAGAACATGTTGTAATAGTCGGAAAGAGTTATGGAATGAGAGACAGGGGAAGACAGCGTGAGAAAATTCTTGACAATCCTGTGTCATGACACGGAAGGGTGTCACCACGCGAATTGATCCATGCTGTCGGAGATCGCAATTTGTGGAGAAGCACGATCATCCATACCAGCCGGCAAGGCACTGGATGATGATGATGATGATGATGATGATGATGATGATGATGATGATGATGATGATGATGAATGCACTAATACAAACGGGAAGAAGCATGTACAGGGCTGATATAGCCAATGCGGTATGGACTCCGTTGGTGGATATTTGCGAGAGTGACACTAGTCCGACTGCACGAATTGGAAGTTGATCCTGACCAGCCACGTCGCCGCCGTTTTCGAAGTCACGAGAAGAGATACCATAATCAGCTCCTTGTGGGAACAGAGAGAAGAGATTCTTTGGGATGGCTGCTGCATCGGAGGACTTAGCACGCTTGAGAAAATCCAGTGTGCAGAAGCGTTATTCGATATAACATGACATGACATGATATGACATGACATAACATAACATAACTTAACATAACATAAAATAACATAACATAACATAGGGAGTCTCCGTTGCGAAGTGGCCAAGCCATCTGCCTCGGGCTCCGAAGGTTGTGGGTTCGATTCCAGGCCGCATCCTTCTGTTCACGGGTGCATTTCTTCGGAGACTCCTGAGGGTTGACGCTGGAGCTACGGAGTTCGTGCTTTGTGCGGCGCTTTCCGCTGCGGAAAGAGACGGGGCCATATGGGATAAAGTCCTGATGCAATGAAGTCGACTTTTAAGAGACTTTTTTCAAAACATAACATGACACAACAGGACACAGCATAACATAACATGACAAGTCATAACATGACATAATATAACATGACATGACATGACATGATATGATATGACATGATAAAACATAAAATAACATGACACGACATAACATGACATGACATGACATAAATAACATGGCATGACATGACATGATGTAACATAACAAAACATAACAAGACAAGATATGACATGACATGGCATGACATGACAATACAAAACATGACATAACATAACATAACATGACATAACATAACATGAAATGACATAACATGTCACGACATGACATGACATAACATGATATGACATGTCATAACATAACATAACATAATTGACCGGTTTTTTGCCTTATGCAGAAATGCGTGGCTGCTGGGCTTCTGGTTGAATGCCACTGCCATCGACGATGAACTGTACTTTCGTGGACTATGAGGGTGAACATCTAGGAAACATTCAGATAGAAAAATACTGCCGATTCCATCAGAGATGAAGAGGGTGTTTCGTGGGGGACTATTGTGTTGACATTCTGGTGGCGGCATTATGCACAGTGTATCTGTGGGGCTGTTGTTTGTCGAGACTCCTGTCTTTTCCACTTTTCACATTGGGCAGTGAGGAGTGTTTTGTGTGATATTCACTGGCACAGGAACGGAGCATAATGGGGACGACCCGTTGCTGTGAAGTTGGAACTGCGACTAACTAACTAACTTACATAATAAAATAATAACATGACATGTTATAACATAACACAACATTACATTACATAACATGACATGACATAACATAATGTAACATAACATAACATGAGGTGACATGACATGACATGGCATAACATAACATGATATGACATAACATGACATGACATGGCATGACATAACATAACAACATGACATGACATAACATAACTTAACATGACATGACATAACATGACATGAAATAATATGACAAGACATGACGTGACATAACATGACATGACATAACATAACATGACATGACATGATGTGACATAACATAACATAACAGATCGTCTCAGCTTGTTCCTCTTGTACCTTGCGGTGTCGAGGTGTAACATAAACAGCAAGAGAGTGCAGAGTTGATGGGCTTCATGTATCGAGATTCCCATGGATTCTGTTATTCCTTCTGTCCATCATTTACATGGTCGGCCTCTTCTTCTTGTTCTGTTTGATATGTACATCGTTGCTTGTTGTGGTATCCTGTCAGTTGGTAGCCTAGTTATGTGGCCGAACCATTTCACTTGCTGTTTTCTGGTGAAATCTAGCGCTGCCATAACCCCCACTTTAGTCCTGATTTCTTCATTTCTGATGTTCTCACTTCTTGATACATTGAGTATTCTTCTTGGAAATCTCATTTCCGCTGTTGTGATTTTTCTTTTCCCGTTATCTGTCATTGTCCAGGTTTGGCATTGGTAGCATAGAGTTGGTAGGAAGATTGTGTTGTAAAGTGCCTTCTTAGCATCTACTGATACATGTTTGTTCTTTAGTATTGGTGCCATTTGTCAAATGAGTTGGTTTGCCTTAATGCATCTATTTTCGATCTCGTCTTCTGATCTGCCATTTGATGATATTATTCTTCCTAGGTACTTGAAGCCCTTTACTTGTTTCTTGATGAATCTATGTTGATTTTTCTTCCTTATAGTCATTACCTCTGTTTTACTGATGCTAATGTTCATTCATGTGGAATTGTAATTCTACTTCTGATTTTGCTATTAGTGCTTGATCGTCCGCAAATAGTTCTTTAATGGTGTATTTACCTATGGTTCTTCTTCTATGTTCTGTTTATCATGCGGTGTTGTTACGGTCTAGGATTTTCCTGTGTCTTTACATATGCTGTCTATATAGATTATGAAGAAAAGAGGGGATAGGACACAACCTTGTCGTACTCCGGATCTTATTGTGAAGGGTTCTGGGTGTCTTCTGTTTGTTCTTACCATGCATTCACTGTTGTGATATTAGCGTCACCGTTGTTATATACAAAAACATAACATAACATTACAGGTATCGGGAACTTTCTAGCTTTTTCAGTTATGTGAATAAATTAACGGTTAATTACATTCCTAGAAGTGACCTAACCGTTCACGACAAAGAAATAATCTAAAGTTGTGTTTTCATCCCATTGAAAATATGGCATACTTTTGTGCATGAACACTTCTGGTGACTTATGACCTATATTTGAGAATCCCCCACCCCCATTTCCTCTTCCTCCCCTCCAGCATTTCTTTAATACGTTCTATTCCAAAACCTTTTGAACTCACGATGAAATAATTCATTCTCTGGATTTCTAGTGGTTCTGAGACCTTTATTTTGTTCACACGGGAGGAAACACTACAAATCTATAGCTACCATTGATGGAAAGAGGTTATGTCCCCTTTCTCAAGCGATCAGAAGTAATTGGCCACATGTGATAACAGTGATAAAAATAACATATTTCGCGCCTTAGGAGGACCATGTCAGTCCTTGTGAGGACCCATGGCAGTCCTTATGAAGACTATACACGTCTGTGTGAGGACTATACCAGTCCTTATAATGACTATACCAGTCCTTTAGCGCACTATAACAGTCCTTAGGACTAAATGAGTTCACGATCAGTCCTTCTGATGACTAAAAGTTCACGATCAGTCCTTTTATAATAAGCAACGAACAACAGAGAGACGACTGAATCTGGCAGATCCTCTTAAAGACCGGCTCTCATCAGGACCAATTCAACGCAATAATGAAAATGTCAGTCAGCGTCAACCCCATAAGACCCCATGCTAACCCTATACTTATTGTATAGTCCAATCAACGGTCGAGGGTCATTTGGTAAATATAACCGCCGACCGCCTTTGCTTTTCCTGACTTTTCCGGGTATTCATTTCATGCTGAACGGTTGTGGAAGCCAAGGTCAATTTTAAGAAAACCATACTCCGTGTACCTACCAAACACATATTTGTTTTTAAAGCCAGGACAAATCTATGAAGTCAGTCGATGAGAACATTGAAAATGGCGTCGTTATTCAGTGACCGACCTTGACATGCATTGGCCAGCATGACATTTTGGCACTTATTTGTATAATTAACCTTAATGACACTCTATATATGCATTTATTCTATTGTATTTTGTTTCCAGCTTAATGTATGGTTATCACTACAGTTTCAGTATAATGATGGCAACTGAATTGACATTTTGTAGATCTCATTTATAGCTTACGAAAAGGAAAGTAAAATTATGTTTGACTGTCTTTTGTCAGAACTCTGGAACGCCGAGCTGGTTTCCAGCATTCATCTCTGTGTGTGTTGTGGCTATGGTCTTAGTGACATCCCTTGGCCTGTTCAAGTATCTCAGGTACACACAAATAGTGTTGTTATTTTATTATTCTTGAGTGTTACAATTTTGGTAAGAAATTGTTTCTATGGTTTCCATACAAAGAGGAACAACGAAAAAAAACACAAAAAAACAAAGGGGGAGGGGTATTTTTATTTTTATATGTCATCATCATCATCATCATCATCATCATCATCATCATCATCATCATCATCATCATCATAATCATCATCATCATCATCACCATCATCATCATCATCATCACTTTCCTTAACATACATGTACAAACGCATCACAATCTTGATGACCACAACAGTCACTACAATTTTCATTATCTTCACCATCAACATCAAGATTATCACCACAACGACCATCATCATCATCATCATCACTGTCAACATCATCATCAAAATCATCAAGAAGAAGAAGAAGAAGAAGAAGAAGAAGAAGAAGAAGAAGAAGAAGAAGAAGAAGAAGAAGAAGAAGAAGAAGAAGAAGAAGAAGAAGAACCCCACACTATCAGATAGATCTCCACGGTGTGTGTGTGTTGTAGTCAGTATCTCGTCGGCCGCCGCCTTTACCTCACTGACACCCAGTTAAGGCAGGGTCGACTGGGAACCCAGGTCAGAGGAAACAAATATATGTCTTGTGAGGGCTGGAACACATGACAACACGGTGCACATGCAAGCGCGCCTGCCCCTGTGCTACAGCGGTCCCCATAGAGGATGTGGTGATATGTAGACTTGTATTATTGTCAGTTCACTGAGCAAAACTCCTCTGTGGTGTTAGGACCATCACACTTTGTAGGTCTGAATGAAGGGAGGAATAGGGGGCCTAACATTCCCTCACTTCAACATCATCGTCATGTGCCATACCGATAAGCTATGGCGGTCATGCTTCACCCACCATCTCACACGATCACCAGAGTCGTGGGTCAGCTTTGTGTTCCTGTCTTAAATATGCCATGTAGACAAGCCCTCCGGGTATTTACTTCTCTGCCCTCCCCTTATTGTTCCTCCCCCCCCCCCAAAAAAAAAAAATCTTGCCAGTTGTCACCAAGTTTTCTATTTTATGTCTTCTCATAACGTGCCCAAACAATTTAGCTGACCACGAACACAGACTCATGAGAGTATCAGTGTAACCCTCTAAGATTACACTAACCCGCTAGCTACTGCGTCCAGAATATCCATTTCTAATTATCCACATGAGATCAGGTTGTCTTCGTGACCACCGTGCTTAATGTGCTTGCGCATGAACTTCCGGCGCGCTGATTGCGGGCTATGGGGTTCGTTCCCTACACCTGTCACTTCGACTTAAACGTTGACTACGCGCTCATAAATCAATGGCAAATTACCAAACGTAAATTTACCTAGAAAATCAACTTGGAGCTGGGATTGATTGCAACGTAGTGGATATGCAACTGTTTGTAAACATGCGATCAAACTTTTTCGTTTCCCCGTTATTTCTCTGCAGACGAATCAGAAAAGGAAAGAAACAAACTTTCAACATTAGTGCGCGCAGGATCAGCAGGTCATTCAGAGAAGAGACCTACAAGGCGAGACCTGAAGACAGTCCGCACGAAAGAGAAGACAGCTCATCTGTGGCCATGCGAGTCTTGAAAGTAACCCTTTATTATTGATAGTATTAGTTAATATGGGATGTAACTATTCCAAATTTTAAAAAATAACAGTAATTTATCAGTATGGTTTGTACTCAAATTATTTTCAAAGTATTAATTTAATGGAAAACGTGATTGTTCAACAGACATCAATTTTTCACTGTTGAGTATAATAATTTTACTGGCACCTTGCTGCCTTGATAGTTTGTTACAGTGTGCTTCAAACAAGGGCATAATAATTACAGCCTATAGCGGGGACTAGAGATGGAGTTATACCTCTCTGTAGCACAAAGACTGGGCTGAATTGTAGAGACCATGTGCATGATCCCTCTCTCGACCCGTCTAGTTTACTCCAGAGGAAAGGTAACAACGATACATCTGGAACAGGACAAGCTGTAGAAGCTACCGGATCAACAAAACAATGCTCAAATTGTCCTCCTATCGGAGCTTCGACCGAGATCCGTGGACATGCGTGAACGTCGAAGCCATTCGACAGGCAACATGATGATGCGAGTCTATCGTAGATTAATATCATTCTAACAATAATAATTTGCATGGTGTGTGCGTGTGCGTGTGCGTGCGTGCGTGCGCGCGCGCGTGCGCGCGTGTGCGTGTGTGTTTCACTTGCTTACAAAAGTCGCTTAAAAGTCGACAGGGTCGACTTCATTGCACCGGGTTGTTATCCCATATGGCTCCCATATGACGCGCATATTGGCGTCACACAAAGCACGAATTCCGTAACTTCAGCGACGACCCACAGGAGTCTCCGAAATAAATGCACTCGTGAACCAAAGGACGCGGCCCGGATTCGAACCTACAACTTTCGGAGCCCGAAGCAGACGGCTTGACTACTTCGCCACGGAGACTCCCGTGCTTCACTTGGTTGTTCCACATAATGTTTACTTTAATCTGCTATTTTATTTTATAATTTCATTCAAGCTGTCGCTGTGGTTTAACGGCAATGAACGCGTTTCATATATCCCTGATATAGCGATTCGAGGGTTGGACATCAGCTGCGTGAGATGTGGAAGCAGACCGCTGTGTCTTGGGTCCATGGCATGAAGCGTTGGCCATTCAGAAAGCAATAGCAAACTACAGAACGTAAACATTGTCTAGAAAATTACAAGCAGCCAAACAAAAATTGCTGGGGTTGATTATGATGTCCTGTAAAGGACATGACACCTGGGAAGGTTAACCCGGTCAACAAATGCCTGATGAAGTCGGATGTGTCGGCCGAAAGGTGTAAATGTCGCAGCTTTGCTGTAAACAGGCATAAAGCAAGTACGTCTAAAACCACATTCCGGACGAACGCAGAGGAAGGAAGGAAGGAAGGAAGGAGGAAGGAAGGAAGGAAGGAAGGAAGGAAGGAAGGAAGGAAGGAAGGAAGGAAGGAAGGAAGGAAGGAAGGAAGGAAGGAAGAAGAAGAAGAAGAAGAAGAAGAAGAAGAAGAAGAAGAAGAAGAAGAAGAAGAAGAAGAAGAAGAAGAAGAAGAAGAAGAAGACATGCAAGTAACTTTTAAAAAAAAAAATTTAATTTGATTCACAGGAACGAATGTCTATCCGATCCTTGGTGAACATGTTGGAAGGGGAAGACAACCCCACTGGTTGCCCACTGGTAATGTACTGTACATTTTCTTTCTATCTTCTACTGTCATGTGACTGATTTTTTTTTTTTTTTTAACTTAACTTCCCTTGTATACTGACACACTTTCTTGTCTAAACAAGGTTTTAGCAGCGTACTTGAGGCTCCAACATGATCAAGAGACAGTCGTTGGTGATCATGCCTCGCCACAAATTGTGATCTCCGACGTCATGGAGTAATTCGTGTGTTGACTCCCTTCCGTGCCATGACACAAGACTGTCAAGCATTTTCTCTACCCATCTTCCTCCATCTCACTTTCCACAAATATTTCCTGTTGTCACAACATGTTCCAGTTTTAGTCTTCTCATAACGTGGCCAGGAATAGATGACTGCCTTTTTGTTTGTGATACGTTGTCTTTGCGACTTGGCCTCCCTCAATATGTCCAGATTGCTCATTTTAGCTGGCCAATTAATTTTCAGCATTCTTCTACAATATAACATCTCCAAGGCTTCTATGGATTTTGTCGCCTGTTTTCTTACTGTCAAGGATTCTCTATCGTATGTTAAACATGGTTCTATATAACAGGCAAAAATTATTTTTCCAACTTTAAATGACAAGGACTTATTGCAAAGGAAACAGTACGTTATCCTCAACAAAGATTGTGGGAACATAGTTTGTGTACACTCAAGTACAAGAACGAGACTTGTACACGCTCACAGCCACACTCGCACGTAGTGCAAAACCTATCTCCGTGGCGAAGCGGTCAAGCCGTCTGACTCGGGCTCTGAAGGTTGCGGGGTTCGATTCATGGACGCGTCCTTCGGTTCACGAGTGCATTTTTTCGGAGACTCCCGAGGACCGTCGCTGGAGCTATGGAGTTCGTGCTTTGTGCGACGCTTTCCGCGCTGCGGAAAGAGCCTGAGCCATATGGGATAAAAACCCGGTGCAATGAGGTCGACCCTGTCGACTTTTAAGCGACTTTTTTTTTTTTTTTTTAAAGTCAGCACTAGGTGAGTAACGTGGTCGGTACCACACAGGCCGCCTTGACTGTCACAGTCTATCCTTGGTACCCATTTTAAACTGATCGGCTTGGGAGCCCAAGTGAACTTTCATATTTTGAAGCCGCACTTATACGGATTGAACCCAACCCATGACAGCCGGGCCGGCAGGGGAGCGTCTAGCCACTACGCTACCGTGGCTCCCTAGTTCATATTTTTTATTTGGTTGCATATCTCTTACAGGACGTTGCAGTTAACATCAGCATTTTTCAGTTGCTGTTGATGTACTAGGCAAGATTACGCTCAGTAGTTTGCCATTGCTTTCTGAGCGACCGGCCCACATACCCCGTAAGTACTAACGCGGCGAGAACCGCTACCGTTTCTCGCGCAGGTTACGTTACTCACGAGAATATACGGGATTACGGAGAAAGACATTAACCCCTAGGCCAGTGAGACCGGCCTAGTTCATATACTGATTTATAATGAGAATAAAATGTCGCTTAAAAGTCGACAGTGTCGACTTCATTGCACCGGGTTTTAACCTCATATGGCTTCGTTTCTTTCCGCTGCGAACTGCTGAAAACACCATCTCCGTAGCTCCAGCAAGAACCCCCAGGAGTCTCGGGGGAAAAATGCACTCGTGAACCGAAGGATGCGGTCTGGAATCGAATCCACAACCTTCGGAAGCCCGATTCAGACGGCTTGACTACTTCGCCACGGAGCCTCCCCATAGATTCCCCATATAATTATAATATCGGCATCTAAGGCGAAGGGGTAGCGAACACGATTCGTAATCCCGTATACCGTGTTCGAAATAACTGCGGGCCATTTGGAAGCAGATCGCATATGAGCTAGTTTTCATACAGTGGTATGAGAGCCAGTCGTTCAAAAAGCAAATGCAGGCTACTGAACGTAAACTTGCCAAGAAATCACAAGTAGACAACAAATGCTGGGGTCATCATCATCATCATCATCATCATCATCATCATCATCATCATCATCATCATCATCATCATCATCATCTCCATCATCATCATCTTCATCATCATCATCATCATCATCATCATCATCATCATCATCACCTTCCACTTATGCCGTCAAGCGTCTTGGGGAGGAATAGTTGACGTTCCAGCGCCAGATGAGTGGCACTGGATAATGTCATTCCGTATGATTGTACAATGTCTTTGATGTCGTCAATCCATTTTCTTCTCGGGCGTCCTCTAGCTCTCGTATCAGATATTGTTTGATGTAACGCCAATGCTGGAAGCTGGTGGTGTTGCATTCTAACCAGATGGCTGAACCATTTGATCTCCTGTCTTTCCATATATTTGGGACACGTTGTTTATCCCACTGTCTGTCTGGTAACAGCATTTCTTACTCGGTCACGGATAAGTTGGAAGCTCTCCTCAAGCATCTAATATCACAAGTGTTGATTTTATGTAAGTGTGGTTTGAATAATATCCAAGTTTGACATTGGTAACATAGGGTTGGTGTGAATATGCTATTTATTATCTGTCCTTTTGTGGATATAGGTTCGTTTGGGTGTTTCAGCATTGGTTACAGTTGTTAAATAAGGGTAGCGATGGGGAGGAAATAAAAGCAGTTAGCTACGTGTACCTCCTGCGAAAAAGTGAGAGATAATAAACACAGACACATTGAACATACCTTGCAACGAACTCCAATACAGCAGGCATAAATCACGAGAGGGAGGTGTCAATGGTGATAAAAAATAATAAGATAAAAATAAGTTATATCACGTCAAAAGGAATCCACATTTCGATCATAATAATCTGCATCGGGAACGGTTCAGTCAAATCTAAAGCAAACGATTAAATTAAAAAGTTAACAACATTAAAACATAAACAGAAAAAGTCTAGGTATGAAACGTTGCTAGACCATTGCACATCCTTCGTTACTAGGAAAGCGGCGCAGAAGTTCAGTTGTGAAAGGTACCAAAGAAGAAAGTGTGGAAGCCAAGGTGTGTTAACAGTTAGCTATGAATATATAGAGGGGAGTCAGCAGAGTGACATCTACCACAGTATTGGCTCCCGCTGGATGGATGCATCCCATAAAGTTGATTACCGACCACACTCCAGTTTTCCCCATGCCATGATATGTCCAAAAGGTCATGAGTGTCTGCTTCTAATACGAGTAACCAGTTCTCCTTAAGGTATCTTCTTTCAAGATTACCTCATTACTCTTTTACAAGTCAAGTGACTATATTTTGCATCTGTTTGTTTCAGCCTGCTAAACATAAGCCAAGCGCGCCAAGGGTAGAACATGTACCCAGTGAGATCTCGTGTGTCTCAGATGGTCGGCCAATGGAAAATGCTGGTCAAGGTATGCGTTGATTTTGTCTCTTATTGCCTGTGGTTTCGTATATTTATGTTCCCTGATGACAACGATTTCACAGCAACGTCAGTTATGTTCTCTGTTGGGAGTCTCCATGGCGAAGTGGTCAAGCTGTTTGACTCGGGCTCCGAAGGTTGTGGGTTCGATTCAGGGCCGCGTCCTTCGGTTCACGAGTGAAATTTTTCGGAGACTCCTGTGGGTCGTCGCTAGAGCTACGGAGTTTGTGCTTTGTGTGACGCTTTCCGCGCTGCGGAAAGAGACCGAGCCATATGGGATAAACCCGGTTCAATGAAGTCGACCCTGTTGACTTTTAAGCGACTTTTTTTTTTCTTTATGTTCTGTTCTCCCTGTGGTATTTAACTATTTTTATTTTCTCGACTGACACTTTGCCGTCTTGATAGACGATAGCTTGTAAAAATGTCGTTATACCACTCAATAGCACAAAGCCTGGGCTGGATTTAGAGACCATGCGTTGCCCAAGCTGCATTATCCCTCTCTTGGTCTGTCTTGTTTACACCAGACTCCAAAGGAAAGGTAATACCAAGACAGGACAAGCTGCAGAAGCTGTCGCATCAGCGAAGCTATACTCTAACTGTCCACCTGTCGGATCTTCCATCCTAGACCAGTTGCCGACCAGGGCCTGGTCTGCCCTGCCATGACATTTAGTCTTTAGGTTGCACTTCATCGCACTAGGGTAAGGCTTATGCCCTCCCAATTGCACTCCTCCGCCCGAAGCCGTTGACACAATGTGGAGTGTCGGGTTTGATAAGCTCCGCCCAACTTTCGGCTCTAACAGAAAGCAGGTACCGTCATACGGTAGCTCAGTCATATCTAAGATCTAACATTCGGCGCTAACAGAAAACAGGAAGTATCGTCTACGGTCATACGGTAGCTCAGTCATATCTGACTAAGACCGGACTTTGTATTTTTTATACTGAATGTTTTATTTGTCCATTTGTTGTTCTTCTTATGTCGAAGCTAGAGCGTAGCGCGTAGGAATGCACCCTGATGTCAGTGTGCCCGACTTGGGCAAGTATTTGTATAAGGATTACTTCCACTAGACAGATTCCGTCCAAAGTCATAGCCTATATCTACCCTTGAGTTGTCCAATTACAAATGTACGACCCAATCTCTGATTTCTAGACTACACTTTAGTCTTACACCATACCAGTTTTTTTTTTTTTTTTTTTTTTTTTTTTTGAATATTTGATCATTATCGTCATCATCGTGTAGAGATGTAAACTGTTTAGAGAACTTCGCTTTCATCCCAACCTGGCGGAAAGTCTCCAATCTCGGCCAGTTCTTCTACCTCAAACATGCTCCTGCTGCAATCAATAAAACAGAAGAGTGGAATTGCTCAATTTAATCACAAGTCATATGTGCCTGAATTCGAACCCTCGGCTCGGTATGTCGGGGAACTATGAAACTGCGCGGCTACCTATCACATACGCCACAGCTCCGGTTATCTATGATTAAAAACGCCATGTTTTTGTAATACCTAATAGTTTCGTTTATTTGCCCATAAAAAATAGTTATAGCATACGATTTTTATTCAGTGAACAGTACTGCATTTTTTTTTTCATCTTGGCGTCCTCTTGTCTTTTGTCTTACTTTTGCTAAAGATGTTATCTCGTCTGTTTATTTATGGTTTATATATCGTGATTTGTTGTGACCTTCAATTATTCAGATCGAGGCTTAGAGGCGGGACCTGCAAACACACCCGGTACTGCTATAGACGCGGATCACGTGGCATCTCAGCATGTAAGTGTGCGAAAGACAGAAGCTGATTACTATAGTCTGTTTACAAATGGTTGCCCTCATTCACGATTAATTCTTTTTTTGTTTTGTTTTTTGTTTTTGTTTTAGAAAATTGTTGCATCGTTATGAAATTTTTCCTACTGTCTTATATTTACCCCCACTAGAGGAATATGTCTTTGATAGTTCCAAAGGCAATTTACATCATGAAAAGCGGTGACATTTATTTGATGTTTTGGCGAACATGTAATGAATTCACGCTAACAAAATTGTTTTACTGTAATGCATGTCAATTCGGGTGACGACACACCGCGTATCCAGATTCATATGGAAGTTGGTACAATGTGTAATATTAGTAAAGACATAGAACTTACAGAGGCTTGGGGTAAATAATATGGAATCGAAATGGAAATGGACAGGAAAGTAGAAGGAATATATTTCTTACTTTATTTTTTTATTTCCTTCTAATGTCTTCAGTTTCTTGTTTAATAATGTGTATACAAGGAGTCATGTTACTATGATGCATTTAGCTTTTTATATGGAGTCGTGAAAGCTTCCAAACAGCTGTGCGTTAATGTACGTATGGAGTGACCAGAGATGGTACCGCAATTTAGTCATCACGTGTTAATTTTTTAAGGATCTGTTCAGCTGTCTGTGTAGTTTGTTAATACGTGTATGTTGGTGACAGAACCGTTTTGAGTTTTCATGAAAGATTGTCTACTCTGCTGTTTACTGTTCAGAGACGGAAAATGATTACCTGTTTTGCACAACGAATACAGTTGTGAATGTTTCTGTATTGGGCTTCCTTCTTAACGGCCAAGATGTTCGTCCTCTTTTCATTGAAGTTTATAGATTGTTTCATATGTCGTGTGTTGCCCCCTCATTTGACAACGTGTTTGTTCTCGCGTTTCTTATTATGCCACAATATGTCAGTTTTCACAGCAATATTATTCCTCTGTTGATATTCAATGCTTTTAGTTTTTTTTTTTTTTTAGGTTGAGGTCTTGCGAAACTGAAAATGTATCACTGTGAAGTACAAACTGTTGCCATTGACAAGTTGTATTGTTTGTACCGATGCTCTAATGTTTAGCGCCTGCAATTCTTCTGAATAGTTGGAGCAAAATATCCCAGTAGGCATGTGTCGTGGTTAGTTTAAAGTGTCGTCCCTGGAGTGAGGGGAGTCAACACCCACATTATATTTAACCCCTTATCAATATCCTGGAGAATCCACTAGCTTCCGTCCACCACACACCTTCGGTTCATGGACACCTCTTTCTCTCTCTCTATCACTCTACCTGATCATGCCCCCTCTCATTCTTCCCCAACGCAACATACTCAACAACTCTTGCTTCTAAAAATTAATAACGATTAATTTATTAAAAGAAAAGTGTAACGTATGTGAGACGTGTATGCGAAGAAAATGGGTGTTGTATATTCTAGTGTAAATGTAGTAATCCGACCACAAAATTCAGAATCAGAGTCCACTCATCATGGCAAGGATTACACGACATCACAAGAATCAGCACAATGGACCTCACCAAACGCTGCGTCTCTCCCGCCAGACAGTGTCCACCTCCAGGAGCTTTGATAATCACGAGGTCTGATCCCCACTCAACTATACAGTCTGGGACTGATACTATTGTTTTTTCCTTTAAAAAAAACTGTTCCTAATAGTTTATAGAAACTGAGACCACACAATTCCTGCACAGTGAAAAGCGGAACACTGTCCCATGAACATGACATTCTTTCGTCTTACGAAATGTTCTAAAGTTGTCACTCTTAAAATAGTCATTGTACTTAGTCTGAAATAGATCTCTTAATTTCCTAGATAAAGATTTAATGTTCTGATTTCTTTGTTAAGTGGAACAACCACTCTCCAATGTTCTGGTTTCATGTAGTGTGAAAATCAATCCCTACTGTTCTGGTAATAAGTGGAATGAACATCCATCACCACTGGTTTATTCACGAATGGTATGAAAACCAAAACCCATTACTATGTTGCTGTCCACAGGTAGTGTGAAATATTCTCAATCATATTTTCAGTATTTTTCCTGTGGGATACTTATACTATTCAGCTCCACCGAGCAATGTTTTATCAACTTTTTCTAGCATAGGCCCAGTGAGAAAGTTGCTGATCAATCTTCCTGCACCAAAAATATCCGGGATCGGACTTTTCAATGTTTCTGTGTTCTTCATCCCAACCAGAGGGAACCTGTAAAATATATAACACAGCTGGTGAGAGCCTCCCCGTCACTGATCCTTATTAGATGAGCGTGGGCCACCGGCCTCGCTCAGAAAAATACAGTGAACCAAACTCTGTCAGGGACAGATGAGCTAATCACATAGGTCTTCATCAGGCCAAGACAAGAAAAACAAAACAACAAACAGAGTGCGGAACCCCCAGGGAGCACCCCACTATTGGACAATTTCCCCATCTCCCAATTTTCCCCCATTACTCAATTCTCAACTAGTAGAGCTTATCAACACTTCACTACTCTATTCTCAACTAACAGAGCTAATTTTACCAAGGCAACTGCTTATATTAATTAGGCTTAAATATTCTATCAATACTACCTTATGCAATACGCATCACTCCTGGATGGCATCTACAACTTGCCATAAAGACATATGTTATTTAATGTTAATTAAATCGAACACATTAGATGCTCTCCGAACTTCATAACTGCGGTAACAAAACACGTCAATCCTAGTCAATTTCCTTGGCCACACTAATGTACACAAGTCCTGTATCTGTCAAGAGCTGGGAGTGTTCCAGTGAAGTCTTTGATGTCACGCAGATGTCCCCCAAGGGCACTAGCTATCTCCAGAAATCTTATGTCTCTTTGTCCAATCAATGCAAAAGTGATTCCCCTTGTTGCAACTTCCAAAACAAGGTAACGAGTTCCTGCATTTTCCCAACAACGGGTTTCAATAACAAGCCGCCAATTCGTTTGATGTCGGAGAATTCTCAATGACAGACGGGACTGTTTCATCTCCCGAGTTTGGCAATTCTACTTAGACCCGACTTGTTTTTCTGTATTATCATCATATGGTTAATCCACAGTAATGTCATGACAGCATGCATGTGCATTAATGTCTGCGATCTGCCCAGACCTTAATCTGTGTCGGACAATTCCAGTAGGTTGTTGACTGCTCTCGGTGGCATTAAATTCAATCCATCCTTTCTCCAATAGTCATCTTCCTCTTTCAACACATTGTCCTCACATTTTCTCCGGTAACTTTTATCAATATTTAATAGCGCGGACCGGGTTAGTATATTGACGTCAGACAATTTGAATATGGAATTGTCAGTTGCCACCTGTCCTTTAATTTTAGCCCACACAAGTTCTATAAGGTTCAAATGAGAATGGTACGGCGGAAGTCTCAAGAACCTATGGTCATGCTCTTCTATCAGCTTGTCGATTTGATATTTCTTGCTTTTTTACGTCTGTTTTACAAGGGACAACAATTCTAGCTTGAAATACGTGGCTGGAAATGGTATGTTTTCTCTTCGGAGTCATATCTTTACTGCTTCCTTTGTACTCGATGCCGTAAGTATTTTGTCTTCTTGGGCAACAACATTCTGATATGATGCATTGTCCATAATTAGACAAGGCGTTCTATCTAGGGATGGAAGCACTGTATTCTCGAGCCAATCTCTAAATACATTACCATTCATCTTATTATGATAATCCCTATTGTCTGTATGCTTTGATACGAACACAAGTCCAGCATTCTGTGGTAAGCCATTATGCGTACTACCAGCATGTGCTATTATCAAACGCTGTCCTTTATTGCTCGTGACACAGACATTCATTAGGGCATGCGTCCTTAGCGACTCAGTGAGCATGCTCAAGAGGATAGAGACGGCGTGGATCCGAAGAGAGTTGTTGCTGCCTCTGGAGCGGTCTCGGCTGGCAAATGGCAAAAATTAGTTTCATCTTCGTGCCAGGGCATGCGGGAGTACAAGTAAATGAGCGGGCTGACAAGCTCGCAGGTATGGCTAATGTGGAGGGCGGACGCGCCATGGAGAAGGCTGACATTCTGAATACTCTACGAGAAGTAAGACTTTTGCGAGAACCAAGTTATGACTGCGAATCTACAACCATGGTCAGACTGCGAGAACAGCAAATTAAAAGAAGTGTGGCCAAACAAGGACACTACGCAGGAAGCCAAAGAAGATTGATAAACCAGCACAGAACTGGTGTCGTTAGCCGCTACACGCTGCGGGATTTGCTGAGGAGGAGATCCGAGCACTTATGCACTGAATGGTTCGATGTGCAATGAGAATGATCTGTCGGCTAACTAACTAACTAACTAACTAGCTGTCCTTTATTACTGGGTATAAATCGCTTTATCTTTCCATCCACTGATTGCGATTCATTTTCACTTATATGGTGCGTATTGATCCAGGTTTCATCCAAATACACTTTGTCATAATTTTCTTTTCGCATTTCCCTTATTTCACACACACACACACACACACACACACACATATATACACACACACACACACACACACACACACACACACACACACTATGAAGCTTCGATTAACCATCAGATTCTATTATCCGCCATAGTCTTAAAAAAATGCGTGATACAACATAAAGAGCGCTATTTTCAAGTCGCCACTGTCTGGGCTGACCTTACAGTGTCTAACCTAAACAATGGGTGGAATAAGCTCTTGCCTGAATCTTTTTTATGAAACTGAAGGAACTGAGACTGTTAGTGTTGACGAAATTGTGCAACTGTGCAACAATGTGGGACTAAACAGTGAAAACATTACGCCAGAAGAAGAAACAGACTGGTTGGAATGTGACAAAATGGATGGAGGCTTTGAACGATGATGAAATTGTTTCTAGTGTGACTACCATTGAAGAAGAAGAAATTGATGACCATGAATGATCAGTTCTTAACCAAAAACCTACAACTAGCCACTCAGAAGCAGAAACAATGTTATCAAAGTGCATCGACTGGTTTGAAATTCAAGAGGAGGAAAATGCAACACAGATCCTACTTCAGTGTAAGATACGGAACATCGCCGCCCAGAAAGCTCGAGCCTCAAAGTCACAGAAGGAGATGACATATTATTTTAAAGTAACGTAGCTTTATGGTGTTACAATACATTTATGTACATTACAATAGTTCCCCCATTGATATTTATGTATAATACATATGATATACCGTATTTTACGGAGTATAAGACGCACTTTTTTCGTCAAAGAATTGCCTCCAAAATCCAGGTGCGTCTTATACTCGAAATTAATTAAATGTTATTTTTTTTTTTTTAAATTGCTTAAAAATTAAGGTGCGTCTTATAGTCCGTAGCGTCTTATAGTCCGTAAAATATGGTATAACTCTGCAATATGCACCTGACTAGATGTAGCGAAACTAAATCGTTTGCATCTTTTGTTTGTGACTGCTGTGTTTAAACTTGAAATATTGTTTCTTTTGCAAGCTCTCTAAAACAGAGTACAGTACCCCTGTCATCCGATATATCAACATTCCCAACATGGACAATGCAGTTGCGACCGAGACTGATACTCGGACACACAGTCACCACAACCAACCAACCAACATCTGTGGAGAGTCCTTCGCGCCAGACACCTACGTCGAGATGCTACGAAACAAAGAAATGAAAGCTGAAGTTCACAAAGCAAATAAGCCCAGACAAAGTCACCTATCTAAAGCAATGGCTGACAGAAAGATGGCTGCTCGAGATATAGAATGTGAGAAATACAGAGGCCTACCATACATCGATGACCCGGGCTATACGGAAATTAACACCAAAGAGGAACAAGACTTGCCTTCTGACAGCCGAAACTTGAAATAACTATTAATGTATAATCTACCTATTCATATGTAATATTATGTTTTTGAGAAAGTAATATTATTGTTTCATGTTTTAAATTTCATCTGCCATATTAAGTTTCTAAGGTAGTGCAATGTGGTAGTTTCCACTTGCTTTCCACATCCACATGGCTGTCGACTACCTCCTCTGAAACAGTTTATCATTATTCAGTGCCTTGTCGGCTGGCGTGAGCCATCAAGCTTCTCCACAAATTGCGATCTCCGACGGAATGGATCTGTTCATGTGTTGACTCCCTTCCGTACTATGACACAAGACTGTCAAGAATTTGCTCACGCGGCCTTCGCATATCTCTTTGTCTACAAATTTTTCCGGTTGTCACAACATGTTCCAGTTTTTGTCTTCTCATAACGTGGCAATTAAATGATGACAGCTTCATTCTGATGTTTGTGATAAGTTGTCTTTGCGACTTAGTTTCTGTCAACATATCCAGATTGCTAATTTTTGCTGTCCAATTAATCTTCAACATTCTTCTATAAAACCACATCTCTAGGGCATCCAGGGATTTTTTTCACCTGTTTACTAATTGTCAGGATTCGCAGCCGTATGTTAAAATTGTTTCTATGTAACATGCATTAACTCTTTTCTCTAATTTTCAAAAACGTAGATTTGTGCAAAATATAGATTTTGCTTATCCTATTCTGTTCTTTATCTCTGTGATGCATCTTCCATCTGATGTTATCCACGTGCCTAGATATCTGAATTTCTGCACTTGTCCCAAAATAACGCCAGTTACTTTAATTGCACATTTAGACACAATCTGTTTCTTTGATATCGCCGTGAATTATGTCTTTCTGTTATTCAAGCTAACGCCCATGTTTTCACTTTCTACAACCACTGTATCTATCATTTCCTGAAGTACATTCTGACCGGTTGCTATCAAGACGGTGTCATCAACATAACGTAAGTTATTTATATAATATCCACCAACCAGGATACCTGACGCATTTGCTGCAGATCTCATTATATGTTCACAATTACTGCTTGTTTTTTGCCCTAACCGCTGCTCAAGAACAAAGAGGGCACGGTTAATGAGCCCGTTGTCGGTTCGCTGTTTGTGGGCGTCAGCTGAGATGTTCCCGCGCTAACTGCACAATGGTGCACAATGGCCTCCACCTCGAAATGTTCCGGAACAACTCTATTACTAAATGAGTCAGTGCCGAAGGATAATGTATCGCCAAATGTGACCTCCCATTTGAACAGAAGGACGATATATCGTCATACTAGTGTCATCGTGTAATATGTTTTGATTCGTGGCATCATGGTAACTTCAATTTCAATGCTCAGTGAACTGAAAGTTACATTATAATACTTGTTCGTTTGATTGTGCACCATGTTTGGTTCAAACTTTGTGTTTGGCATTGAATCAGTTAACAGATGTAGTGCGAAACAAAAGGTAGGTTTGGACCAAACATGGCGCACAATCAAATAAACAAGTACAATGTAAATCTCCGTTCACTGAACATTGAAATTGCGGAAGAAACCACGAAACAAAGCAAGCATCACGATATCCTAGTATGGCAATATATCATCCTCCTATCTAAACGGAGCCGGCTCCCTGGCCTAGGTGTTAAACGACTTTTTTCCGTAATCCCCTTTATCCACGTAGGGTAAAGCAGCTCGCGAGAATTGGACGCGATTCTCGCCGCGTTGGTAACTTATGGGATAAGTGAGCCCGCCACTCAGAAAGCAACGACAAACTCCTGAGCGTAATCTTGCCAAGAAATCAACAATTAGCTGAAAGGTGCTGATGTTGCGAGCGATGTCCTGTAAAGGATATGCGAGAAACAAAAAAAAAAACAACATCTAAACGGAAGGCCACATTTGGCAACATATTATCCATTGACGGTGAAGCAGTGTACGATATCGTCGCATGTGGTTGTGGCATTCCTCATGGCCCATATATAGCGTCTTGCGTGCCCATTTTAATGGTGACAAACAGGTCGAGTGAACGCATTAGGTGTGCGCTGGTCAGTCGGAAATCCCAATGAGCAAGCCTCTACCCCGAGTCAATTGTTTCCCACAGTAAGTGGACAGACACCCTGTTGCGTGGTGCCCTTGCCAACAGCCAGCGACGCCCCGGATCTGTCCACTTATCCCATGGATTCTGGACCGATGAGAGCGACGTTTTGCACAAGGTTTATTACATGATAACGGAGACCAGAATGGCCGATGGATAAGAGGACGCTCTTAAAACTTCCGGTGTGCTGATGCCGAGGTGGCGGGTTCAACCTATACACATGTCAGTCGGACTAAAATGTTCGACTTCTCGTCTTTGACTTTTGGGCGTAAATTATAAGTACCTCAGAAGTCGGAGTGGATTCGCTTGACGGCACGGGACATAGGTAACAGAGGAATCTAATCCACACGGACAAATCTGCCCAGTTCACTGGAATTAGTAGCACGTGTGTGGACTAGGGTTGAGTTCAAAGCGAGCGATCTCGCGAGCACACACACACACATACGCACACACTCACACACACACACACACGCGCGCGCACACACACACACACACACACACACACACACACACACATTTCATGACGGTGATTTAAGTTTATTGAGTATTATTGTTTCACGTGTTAAGTTAATATATTTTTACTGTTTAACGAACATATTACGTTAATGTAATATTGTTTTCTCATATTTTAAGTTAGTGTAATATTCTTTTGTATTTTCAATCAAGGGAAGATTGTTGCTTCGTATTTGAGGTCAATGTAATTTTATTGTTTCACATTTTAAGTTAATGCAATGTTACTGTCTTACAATTTATGTTAACGTAATATAATTTTCTTACTTTTCAAGTTAATATAATATTACTGCTATCCATTCTAAAACAATGTAAGTACGAGGGTAAGTTACTAAGTAAGTCACAAATGGCTGTAGAAAAATAACTAACTATGAAAACAACTTGAAACCACTTTATTTTTATACATACATTGTCCCTTTATTAAATCTGCGTGCCATGTTTTCAATAACCTGCCATCCCACATAACTACTTATTGACTCGCCCGCGTAATGGTTTCTACCCAACTATGCACCGCTTTACGGGAAATCGCTAGAGGCTAAGTCCACTGACAACCCACCTTGGCGGGAGACATTTCGCGAATGACGCCGAAGTTGAATGTGAAGTGAAAACGTAATTTAGAAAACAGGGCACGCAATTCTATGCAGCCGGTTTGGGAGGACTGATAAAACGATGGGATAAGTGCATCAATATTAGCGGAAATTATGTTGAGAAATAAAGTGACAATGTATGTATAAAAATAAACTGGTTTCAAGTTGTTATCTAGTTAGTAATTTTTCTACAGCCATTTGTGACTTACTTATTAACTTACCCTCGTAATATCATTGTGTTAAAATCTTAAGTTTCATATGTTAAATCAACAAAATGTGCATTTGTGTGTGTGTGTGTGAGTGTGTGTGTGTGTGTGTGTGTGTGTGTGTGTGTGTGTGTGCGTGTGTGTGTGTGTGTGTGTGTGTGACAGGAAGAAGAATATAACGGATAGGAGGACATAGTTTCCTATTCTTTGGTGCTCAAAGACAAAGAAGTGCAACACTGACTTTTAGTGGGCCAGAGAAGAAATTCAGTCTGGTCGATGCCTGTCGCTCATATACGTCCTTGACTGGAGATGGTGTGAGGGGAACGATTACATTCACACAATCACACACACACACACACACACACACACACACACACACACATATATATATATATATATATATATATATATATATATATATATATATATATATATATATATATATATATATATATATATCACCCATTGACACCTTGCCGTCTTGACAGACGATAGTTTGTGCTTCAAACAGGCATAATAACTTTTACCCATGGCAGTAGCGAATATGACTGATAAGGCCAATTCGCGCTGTAAATTTTTGTTCACAGTGGCTGCATGTGAACACATGGTCATTTCCACCATCATGCACCATCTTACGTCTCACACGCGCGGTGTGTGACTTATCTGCAATAATTTTCTCTTTTGTCTTTATTTCATTTCTGATGTTTGCCCTCCAAGCAACACGTTCAGTGGCGACTTGCTCCCAATGTGCATTATCAATGCCTGTATCAATCATGTCCCGCTTATACACATCTTTGTATCATAGTAGAGGCCGACCCTGAGATCTCTTACCCATCTGTAATTCACCAAAAAAGATGTCCTTTGGTATTCTACCATCATCCATCCTACTAAGATGTCCTATCCATCTAAGTCTACGAAGACTGAGCTTGGAATAAACCGTCACACAACCTGATCTTTCCAATACTTCAATATTTGTGATTTTGTCTTGCCATTTAATACCAAGAATTCTTCGTAGACACCGCATATGAAAGCTGTTTAAATGTTTCTCTTGGTGTGAGTAAGTTGTCCAGGTTTCACTGCCATAAAGAAGAGTACTAAGGACACAGTCTTGATAAACTAGGACTTTTGTTTTGGCAGTAAGCTTCCTGTTCTCCGAGACTCTTTTTCTTAACCTGTTCATTGTTGTTGCTGCCTTACCAATCCGGATGTTGATTTTCTGATCTAGGGATAATTTGCTATTTACCACTGATCCTAGATATGTAAAATGGTCTACCATCTCTAGTTCGGGTTCCCCCGCCTCCCCCACCCCTTTTTTGGGTGTGGACCCTTATTCTCACTGCGAGCTATTGTCCACAGTGGTCCACTATGTCCATCTAATGTGAAGATATGTGAGGCGGTTTGATCATCCCGGCCCCCGACCAGACCAGGTGCACTACTGGGGGGAGGGGGGGGGGGGGGAAAGCAAATGCATCTGATCCTAGCCAAAGGACCGAGAAGGATCATCCCGGCCTCCGACCAGACTAAGTGTACTACTGTGAAACCAGCAAATACACTTTGATCTTAGCCAAAATGAGATCGTCATCAAATCAACAATCTAGGGAACCGTAATATACATACTTTGACTTTATTTATGCGATAAATATATGGTGCTCTTTAGAGGAATAAATGCACTTACAATTATATAATACATAAAATCATTTAAGCTGTTATCATAAATTTTTAAAACATTTGAATAGTTTACAGAAAACTTCAATTTTTACACGTTCACTTTAGTTTGAAACATTATATCAGTTATATTTAGTTAAAGAATTGGATTACAAATATGAGATATCATAGAAATATTTCTCAATTTAATTATTTCCCATACACAACGCACAGAAACGGCATAAATGGGTGCTACATAGGAGCAGCCTCGACCGGTAGGGGTAGTCATGTGCACCAGATGACTCCAGACCGTCATCAGGCAACTGAGTGCTAAAGAATATCAACATTGAAAGTAGGAGCTTGAAATGTAAGAACTATGAGTGGAGATGGAAAATTTGATAACATTAAGAATGAAATGAGAAGATTAAATATTAACCTGTTAGGTGTACGTGAGACCAGATGGACAGGAATGGGCATTATGACGTCTGAGGAGTATAGAATAATCTATTCTGGTGGAGAGAAACAACAGCGAGGTGTAGCAATTATAATGGATACAGAGAGAGCAAAATCGATCAAAGGATATTGGACTGTATCTGACAGAGTGTTACTGGTGAAGTTAAGTGGAAGACCTTGTGATGTCAACGTCATACAAGTTTGTGCACCAACAGCAGACAGTAGTGATGACAGCATTGATGAATTTTATAGTCATTTAGAGAAAGCCTTCAAGCATTCTGAAGTAACTATCATAATGGGTGACTTGAATGCCAAAGTTGGAAATCAACAGGACGGATGCGTAGTAGGCAAGTATGGACTAGGGGAACATAATGAAAGAGGTTGCAGACTTGTACAGTGGGCAAAAGAGCATGATTTGATTATTCAACAGCGCCCAATGAGATTATGGACATGGAGGAGTCCTGATCATAAGATCAGAAATCAGATTGATTACATCCTCATCAACAGAAGATTCCGAAATGCCTTAATAGACGCAAAAACTATACCAAGCGCAGACTGCTACAGCGACCATAGATTAATCTTAAGCAATTTACATATACAATTAAAGAAAGTCAAATATTCACCAAGAAACACAAAATTTGATCTACAAGCACTGAAGAGTGAGGAAATAAAAGATAAATTCAACGTAGAGGTAAAGAACATACTAGATGCAGTGTCCGATATAGAAATATTATTTCAAGACGTCAGTGACCAATGGGAAATATTAAAGAAATCAGTCAACCAAGCTGCAGAAACAACAATCCCTAAGGTAAAGATAATAGGACGCAAGAAATGGATAACGGAAGATATCTTAAAACCCATGGAAGTAAGAAGGAATAATAAAAATAACAATGAAAAATATGAAAAGATTCACATGAAAATTAGGAAGCTATGCAAAGAGGCAAAAGAAACATGGCTTGAGGAAAATTGCAAGGTAATTGAACACCAACACAACACCCGGAATACCAAATTAATGCACAACAGAATTAATGACACCACTAACAAAAGACACACACATAAACGGGTTGCCTAAAAATCGGAGCTTGAACCCGGGACCTCCAGCACTCGAAGCGGACACCATACCTCGAGAACACTCAGCCAGACCTCAGCCAGACCACTGATTATCTTTTACCATCTATAAATCTTTTATTAATAAGTATGTAGTCAATTTGGTTGCGTTTTTTGTTATCAGGACTTTTCCATGTGTAGTCGTCTTTCATGGTGTTTAAACCATGTGTTTCCAATTATCATGTCATTAATAATTGCCCATTCTATTAGTTTCTCTCCTCTTTCACTTTTTGTACCCAAACCATAATTCCCCACTATATCCACAATGTTCCTTTTTCCTACTTTTGCAGTATCTTTTGCAATCTCCCAGTATTATTTTTATTTATTGTGAACCAATTTGAGCTATCGCCATTTCTACATTATTGTAAAAGTGTTTTATTTGTTCATCACTACCACTTCTTGTTGGTGCACATACTTGTTTAATATTTATATCTATTGGTCTACCTTTGATTTTTACCCTAATAACTGTATCTGAAATACATTAATTAGTATCCATTAATTGATTTTGCTTTTTATTTTTTTAAATCAAATATCATTCCTACACATATTTCTTATGTATCCCCTACTGAATAAATTATCGTGTGTTTGTCGGTTATAATTTTGCCCGATTCCTCCCATCTCATCTCACTTATGTATGCCTAGTATATTCATTTTTATGTTTTTCATTTCTCTTAGAACATTGTTCAACTTTCCCAACTAATTTAATGTCCCAACATGCCATGGCCTACTCTAAATTTATTTAATTTTGTTATGGTTTTGCCATCGGGGCAGATGTTTAAAATTGGCAACTGCTTCTAGGTAGAGCCAGCCTAAAATGGCTTCCAGGCAATGTCTTGGGAAGTAAAGTCGGCGTGATATTGATCACGTCATCCTCGAGTGTCCATTGGCTTGTATAATTATGGAGCTAGCATATGCAGATCGTATGCAGGGTTCTTTTACAAATTATTAAATAAAAAATCAAGGGACATAATACATGTTTTGTTTAGTAAGGGAAATAATTTTATTTAAAAATATTTCTACGATATCTCAAGAGTTTTCATTTCAAATGTTTAACTCTATATAAACGGTGTAAATTTTTAACACAAATTTATACCTGTTAAAACATATCTATGTAAAATCTTCAAACAATGTAATAATTTAATCAAACATCTGAACATATCTTGTATAATCTATAATTATTAAAACCTATATAGGTCAAAGGGGCTATATTTACTAAAAGCATTTAAGAATAAGGAGAGAAATTGATGTGACTTATTCCTATAGAATAATAATTTTTTTAAGGGTACAATTGTCTGTGCCTTTTCTTATCATAATCGACCAAATCCAGAGGATGTACCCAATGATATCTTTCAGTAATACACTTGGTCTTGTCGGAGACAGGGATGATCCTTCTCGGTCCTTTGGCTAGGATCAGACGCATTTGCTGCATACCTGATGCCTGGGTGTTAAACGACTTTTTTCCGTAATCCCGTTTACTCACGTAGGGTAAAGCAGCTCGCGAGAATTGGACGCGATTCTCGCCTCGGTGGTAACTTACGGGATAAGTGAGCCCGCCACTCAGAAAGCAACGACAAACTCCTGAGCGTAATCTTGCCAAGAAATCAACAATTAGCTGAAAGGTGCTGATGTTGCGAGCGATGTCCTGTAAAGGATATGCGAGAAACAAAACAAAAAAAAAAATCTAAACGGAAGGCCACATTTGGCAACATTATTATCCTTTGACGGTGAAGTAGTGTACGATATCGTCGCATGTGGTTGTGGCATTCCTCATGGCCCATATATAGCGTCTTGCGTGCCCATTTTAATGGTGACAAACAGGAGGTCGAGTGAACGCATTAGGTGTGCGCTGGTCAGTCGGAAATCCCAATGAGCAAGCCTCTACCCCGAGTCAATTGTTTCCCACAGTAAGTGGACAGACACCCTGTTGCGTGGTGCCCATGGCAACAGCCAGCGACGCCCCGGATGTGTCCACTTATCCCATGGATTCTCGGCCGATGAGAGCGACGTTCTGCACAAGGTTTATTACATGATAATGGAGACCAGAATGGCTGATGGATAAGAGCGCTCGCTCTTAAAACTTACTGTGTGCTGATGCCGAGGTGGCGGGTTCAACCTATACACATGTCAGTTGGACTAAAATGTTCGACTTCTCGTCCTTGACTTTAGGGCGTAAATTATAAGTACCTCAGAAGTCGGAGTGGATTCGCTTGATGGCACGGGACATAGGTAACAGAAGAATCTAATGCACACGGACAAATCTGCCAAGTTCACTGGAATTAGTAGCACGTGTGTGGACTAGGGTTGAGTTCAAAGCGAGCGATCTCGCGAGCACACACACACACGCGCACACACACACACACACACATTTCATGACGATGATTTAAGTTTATTGAATATTAATGTTTCACGTGTTAAGTTAATATATTTTTACAGTTTAACGAACATATTACGTTAATATAATATTTTTTCTCATATTTTAAGTTAGTGTGCTGCTTGCTTGCTTGCTTGTGTTCGTTGGCTTGAGCTCCAACGCGAAGTCCTGTTTGTCGGATGAAGACATCCTGTTGTCCAACATCAGTGTGATGTCATACAGGACCTGAGGTTTGCATGAGTATCCGTTGTCCCGTATCTGGCTTATTGGTGTGCAGACTGGTGGTTCCTCGCCGTATAGGCAGACACTCTCCGACTTCGGAGGAATCGGCAATCCTATTGACTTTAGCCAGGACCCCAAAGGGACCTGTTGCCCAGGACGCTCGACGAGGACGCGTCAATAGGTCTTGGCCAGTTGTGGCATAACGCAGCCAACATTATTCATTTTATCAACACATGCCGCAAAAAGAGGAAACAACATTAAAAGAAATTGACTTCACAAACGCAATTGGAGATTGGGACTTAAAACTTAACATCAAAACTGGAACTGAACAAGTGACAAATGACGTGGATTCTTGGAAAGATTTCATCAGACCAATAGGAAAACCACATGACCGCCTTCGCGCCAGTGCATAATTAACATATATTACTATTTCATCAGAAATGTTAATAAGCCCGCACTTTTGTCTGAACTCGCTCCATGGACGGATGTGAGAAGAGTGTGTGACCAAAAATTCAATGGGCAAGGCAAAAGTCTGGATCCGAGTGATCTTGGTGGCTACATACCAACAACCACCCAACGCATCAGCAAATTAACCACCTGGGTCAGACCTGAGGGAGGGAAGCCGAGAGAAAGAGATGAACCACAAGTGAGAGGGAGGATGACTTCGCTATGAGCAGAGCATGGGGAGGCCTTCAGAGGAGCTATGCGGGCAGACCTGAAGTGGATCCATCAGTCAATGGACCCTGGCTTACCTAATCCTCCAGTCACCAGGTTACTTTTCTCATTGGTAGACCACACCCAATTACAGGAACACTGATATGTTTATGGTTGAGACAACACTATCATACTTAATATGTACAACATCAAAATGTTTACTGTTTTCACACTTGTTGACATCTCATATATTGATGCTTGTTATTGATTGTCTGGGACAATGGTCCAATGTGCAACTGTTCTATTACTTTGTGTAAATCACAATAGAGATGTATGTACTGACCAGAAGGCTCAGGCCAGTCAATAAATGATTAATATGAATTGACCTTCTGTTAATTTGTCAAGTTCAAACCTATCTGTACCAACAACTTCTTTGTACATCATGTTGTCAAAATCTAATGTGTTTGATTTTGTGTTTGATTGTTTAAAGATAAATTAACTCATAATGACTTACTGAATGGGGAAATAAAAAGACTCTACATCTATCAACTGCTCAACATCCATGTTTTCTTCATCTAAATCAGGCTGAGAAACTTCTCCAGACTTTCCTCAGATTTGATAAACAATAAGGGGGCTCCAGAGCTATCAGAATCATTGGAGAAGGGGCAGATTCCCAGTTAGTAAATTACCATTCTTACCAGGGCCATAATCTATATCTCCTAGACAATACTTAATAGAACGAGGCCTGCAGATAACTCAAGGTTCATATTCTGGGGTTATTGAAGATAGAAGAGGATGGGGCTCTACATCTTTTATTAGAGATGGGGCATGCACTACAGTGATCTCCTACTCCCTTTAAAAATATATGACATATTGCGGTCTACGTCCTGGATGGTTCCCATATGTTAACCTTTAAACAATTATATAAAAATACATGAACACAATTATCTTTGGATTTTGAACATTGTCATTTTCTAAAATGTTTAACAGATACCATGTGGGGTATTGATTGACAGCCACATGATATGAATGACATTTATAGATAAATAAGAGTAGGTGACTGATTTTACTCCTGGAGAAGGGGGCCATGTTCAAATAGGCTTATACTTCAGAGAGAGTTGCTCCAGGTGAAATATATAGTGTGTATCTACTCTACCAACACTACTTCTCTTTCAGAGAAGGTGTTCCTTTACTGTGGAGTCTGAACTTAACAGCATTTCATCAACCACCGGAAAATCTTATCCGTTGGGAAAACTCTGTCTAATTTCAGATTCTTTTCTTTACTAGGAATTAATTGTGGTTACTTCAGTGTCTGCTGCCTTTGGCTTTTCCAGCATTGACAGACAGACATAACATAGGGTGTTTTTAATATTGCACATGCTCTGTTGTATCTTTGCAGATCAGGGACTGACAAACTTACGCGGATCAGACTAACTGCAATTATATTGATAGGCAGAGCAAAGCAATAAATTATAGACATGGCGGAAACTGCAAAGTTTAGAGCCCAAATAACAGAAACAGGTAGAGAATGCGGGTTAGATGGCCTTGAGCTAGCTAACTATGTTTCAGATGCATTCGACAAAAGAGAAAGACTGCAGGCTGAATTGACTCTCAAAGAAAAACAGTTTCAAGCAGAATTGGAGGAGAAAGAGAAACGACTACAGGCTGAAATGGAAGATAAGGAGAGAGAGCGTCAACACCAACTGGAGTTGAGGAGAATGGAGATTGAAGTGGAGATCCGGAGGATAGAGAAAGGGAGTGGTCCTACACCCTCAACCTCATCAGGATCGCCAGTGACAGAACCACCTCACGTCTCTCAACTTAATTCAGGAGCTATGTCATTTCCTCTGGAACCCTTTAATGAACAGACTGACCACATCGAAGGATTTTTATCACGCTTCGAGGCAATGGCTGTCAGCTGTGGGCTTGAAGAGAGTAGATGGGCGACGAAGTTGGCGCAGGCCTTAAGATCCACGGCGTATGAAGTGTTCTCAAGACTCACTAGAGAGGAACAACAGAACTACACAACACTCAAGACGGCACTCTTAAGCCGATTCGAAGTGGACGCCGAATCTTATAAACTCAGGTTCAAAGCCGCAAGGAAGGAACCGGGTGAGAGCTACGCACAACTAGTCGAAAGACTGAAGTCATACATACAAAGATGGACTTGCTTGGGAGGATTTGAGGAAAATTATGAAGGACTCCGTGAAATGATTATCATTGATCAGATCAAGGGGAAAATGCAGAACGAAATGAAGGCATTCCTAACCCAAAACGGGGCTGACCGCCTGGAAACTATAATCATCCTGGCAGAGAGATTTGAGAAATCTCAAAAGGAGATGGGAGGAAAGGGACGTTCGAACAACACCCTCTCTCAAAACAAAACTCCACAGCCAAAAGAGGGTGAAAACACTGTAGCCACCGGGAAAAAGGGGAAATCCCCGAAAAACACTCAACACTCAGTCCAAACAGCGCCGAGGGAGGACAAACCATTCTGTACCCATTGCAAAATTAGGGGTCACACATTTCAGAGTTGCAGAAAGAAGCCACCTCCACACACAGCGGCATGTTTGGCCAACCGAAAAGAGAGAAAAGTGAGCACTGGTGAAACGTCCAAACAGACACCTCATCAAGACACATCATCTCGTATTCCGGTTGTGGAATCCATCTTCCTAAATGGATTCCAAACGACCTGTTTATATGATACTGGATTATCATATGACTGTGTTGTCACATCATCCTTAGTTCACCCTGAACAGGTGACAGAGGAAATAGTGGAATTGCAGGGACCACTGAAGAGTTCAACAAATATGTCTCTTCCAGTGGCAAAAGTGAACATAGCCTCGCGGTATGTCACTGGGACGATCAAGGCAGCAATCTTGGACGATCCGATATATCCTGTAATCCTCTGCTGTAGATTTATCGTTCTAGGAGAACCTGTTCAACCTGTGGCGATGGCGACCATGACCACTCGATCACAAGCAACAAAAACTCCAGAAACAACTACGCCAATCCCTCGAACGGAGGAACTGAAGAGGGCACAAGAAGCCGACAGCACCTTGGAACCCTGCTTCAGAAAACTGCCAAAATCACATTTACCTCTACGTAAAGGTGATCTGTTCATGAAGTCAGCACTTCTTTACAGAAAAGCAGGACGAGCTGGACAAGAGTTTAATCAACTTGTTGTACCAACTCAATACAGGACTCAGATCTTAGAGATGGGTCACAGTCTACCATTCAGTGGGCACATGGGTATCAACGCTACTACACAGCGGATTACCACTCACTACTTTTGACCAGGGATGAATTCAGACATACAACGGTTTGTAAAATCATGCCCACAGTGTCAGAAAGTATCACCAAAACACCGGACACCACCGGCAATGTTGGGTGAATCGCCAATCACTGGAATTCCATTTGAGAAAGTGGCAGTAGACATAATCGGACCTCTCTCAGCAACGAAGAGGCGAAACCGATTCATATTAACGCTTGTGGACACAACAACCATGTGGGCCGAAGCAGTTCCTATGCCCAGCTGTGACTCCAAACACGTCGCTGATGCATTATTAGGAATATTCACACGTCTAGGATTCCCACAAAGGATCTTGACGGACAACGGTTCACAGTTTCGTGGTAAGCTCATGGAAGAGACCTTCAGACTTTTTCATGCACGCCATATCTTCAGTTCACCATATCACCCTCAGTCAAATGGACTTGTGGAAAGGTGGAACGGGACATTGATTAGTATCCTGCGCAAAATTGCCCAGGAGAAGACAGAGGATTGGGACTTGTATTTACCCGCAGCTTTATTCGCTTACAGGGAAGTACCCCATCACTCAACAGGTTTTGCTCCAGCCACACTGTTGTTTGGACGACCGATCAAAGGACCCCTTGAGGCGTTACTGCGAACATGGACTGATAATACTACAGATGATACAGTCGTGACTGCATCTACATATGTTGCCGAGTTGAAAAATCGTTTACAACACAGTTGGAAACAAGCGAATGTCAATCTACGTCAAGCCAGACGAAGAATTGCTCGTAACTTCAACCGTAAGGCAAAGGATAGAGAGTTAGAGGTAGGAGAGAAGGTGATGTTGCTGCTTCCAACCAGTCAGAATAAGCTGCAAATAGGATGGAGAGGACCTTATGTAGTGACGGAGAAGATCTCACGTACCAACTACAGAATTTCAGTCAAAGGCAAGATGAAAGTATTTCACATAAACCTCTTGAAGAAATATCATGAAAGACCCTCAACCACCGAACCTGCACATCTGATGGCCATGAGTGTGGCTACTGAAGTCGAAGAAGGATCAACAATGGGAGTCGAGTGCCAACTGCAAGCCAAAGAGACCTTTAAGGATGTGGAAATCAATCCCAACTTAACAAAGGATCAGCAAAAGCAGATTAGGGAACTTATGGCAAAATATGCAGAAGTACTTACTGATAAGCCAGGAAGAACTGATTTGGAGGAATTTGACATGAAGTTGAATGACACAGTGCCTGTGCGAGTCAAGACTTACCCAGTTCCTTATGCAAAGCAAAAGACTTTAGAGGAAGAAATACAACAGCTGCTCACCGCAGGAATAATCTCACCATCTGAATCACCTTACAGTGCTAGCGTCGTATTATTGAGAAAGCCAAGCGGAGAACATAGATTGTGCATCGATTATCGACAGCTCAATGCTATAACTGAATTCCAAGCAGAACCTCTGCCTGATCAGAATAAACTCTTCACAGCACTCAACCGAGCTAAGTACTTTACTAGGATTGATCTCAGTAAGGGATATTACCAGATTCCTGTAAAACCGGAAGTTAGACCATGGTTAGCTTTCAGCACGCCTGGAGGACACTATGAGTTCAACGTTCTTCCATTCGGATTAAGTAATGCTCCCAGCGTCTTTACACGTATGATGAGAAAATTACTTGACCCACTACAGCATCCAGACATCAGTCACTTCATGGATGACATCCTGATCGCAACTGAAACATTGAAAGAGCATGTAGAAACCCTGCATCTTTTGTTCAGGCGCCTCAGAGAAACTGGATTGACGGCTAGACCAAAGAAGTGTCAGATAGGATTCCAAGAATTGGACTTTCTAGGTCATAAGATATCTCATGGACTGATAACTCCACAAGAGGGAAATGTGGACAAACTCCAGAGAGCACCTCGTCCAAAAACAAAGAAGGATGTAAGATCATTTGTATCCTTATGTGGATTCTATCAAAAATACATCAAGGACTTCAATACTCTGTCAGCACCTTTAACGGATCTCACCAAAAAGGGGAAACCAGAGAAAGTCACTTGGTCAGCTGACTGTGAGAGAGCTTTCACAGCATTAAAGCAGGCATTAACTGCTCATCCAGTCTTACATCTACCAGACCTCGACCAACCATTCGTGCTGCGCACCGATGCCAGTAACATAGGAATTGGGGCAACGCTGTTGCAGAGAAAGGGAGATGTACCATCAGAGCTATTCCCTGTAGCCTGTGCTAGCAGGAAATTGAATGCAGCAGAGAGAAATTACAGTACTATCGAGAGAGAATGTCTTGCGCTCGTATGGAGTGTTCAGAAATTTCAAGCATACCTATATGGCAGACACTTCACAGTGCAATGTGACCATCAACCACTCATGTTTCTCGCAGCATCTAAGACTCTGAATGCCCGACTTATGAGGTGGTCGCTGCTTCTTCAACCTTACTCGTTCCAGGTTGAGTATGTTCCTGGGAAAATGAATGTGGGTGCGGACTTCCTGAGTCGACACCCAGTGCCTGATGAACCAGGTCAATCAGATGCAGAAGAGAATACAAGGGAGGAAAAATAGGAACAACTTGATAACTGAAAATGTTGGAAACATAGTTCCATACCATAGAACAATCTGGAGTGGGGCCATGTGGCATAACGCAGCCAACATTATTCATTTTATCAACACATGCCGCAAAAAGAGGAAACAACATTGAAAGAAATTGACTTCACAAACGCAATTGGAGATTGGGACTTAAAACTTAACATCAAAACTGGAACTGAACAAGTGACAAATGACGTGGATTCTTGGAAAGATTTCATCAGACCAAGCTCAGAAAACCATTGGATAGGAAAACCACATGACCGCCTTCGCGCCAGTGCATAATTAACATATATTACTATTTCATCAGAAATGTTAATAAGCCCGCACTTTTGTCTGAACTCGCTCCATGGACGGATGTGAGAAGAGTGTGTGACCAAAAATTCAATGGGCAAGGCAAAAGTCTGGATCCGAGTGATCTTGGTGGCTA